>JAFEMH010006273.1:0-129865 GCA_022495995.1 Adenophora triphylla var. japonica | reverse complement strand
CCCGAGTCTTTCATTTGTTAAGGTCGAGTCTCTAGAGTCGTCAGACGGCCTCACGCCTGAAGACTACGAGTACTGCAGCAAGCGTATTCCTTTTCGTTTTCAATGAAATGACGAACCTTTCTGAGTATCCCTTGATTGCCACTTTAACTAATGATGAATTAATTCAAAAGAAAATTTTAATAATTCACTAGATAAAGAAGCAGACACATTAAACAACAAAAAAAATCAAACATAAAAAAGAGGATCTTTAAGCAGGTTGTCCGGAAAGGGGAAAATCGAGCCCAGTGCCAGAAGAGATTTGACGAGTGTGAATGCAGAAGCTGCGGAAGAGCCTAAAGAGACGCAGATTGGTGATTTCTTCAAAGGAACTGGAAATGATGCTCTGCAAAATACTACAAGATCCTCAATTCAAAGAAAGTAGCCCTCTTCATCAAAGAGAACATCATATGCAGATACGGGTTGCCGTAGAAATCATTTCAGAGATAATGGATCCCACTTCGAAGGGGAATGCGACAGTGCCGCGATTCGAATAACCCGTCACAAGTCATCTCCTTACAGGCCCCAAACCAACGGAGCCGTCGAGGCAGCAAACAAGAATCTGAAAATATCATCCGGAAAATGGTGTCAAGGCGAGAGATTGGCCCGAAGTTACACTGGACTCGGGGCTGCAGCATCGGTAATAAAGGCAATCGGAAACATCGTTTGCCCTCACATACGGAATGGAAGCCGTACTCCCAATCAAGCTAGAGATCCCCTCGCTCCGCGTACTGCTGGAAAGCCAGATCAACGAGGTCGAATGGCTCCAGAGTCGCCATGACGAATTGGTCCTGCTAGATGAACGCCGATTGAAAGCAATGGAACACATCCGAGCCTACCAAGGAAGAATGGCCATAGCCTTTGACAAGAAAGTAAAGCATCGGGAGATCCGAGAAGGGGATCTCGTTTTAAGAAAAGCCCCGGTCCGTATCAACCCCCTCGGCAAATGGGAGCTGTATGGGTAGGGCCATACGTCGTCCATAAGATCTTCTCGGAGGAGCCATGCAACTTGCGGACCTCGACGGGAATCCCTTTGTACACCCAGTGAATGGTGACAAGGCTGCGAGATACTACGCGTAAAACAAAGAAAAAAAAGAAGTCAAAAAAAAAAAGAGTGCTAAAGAGTAATACCCAACTAGGTTGAAAACCCGAAAAGGGCGGCCTAGGTAAAAAACGTGGTTGCACCAAAAAAAAAAAAAAATCAGTCGAACTACAGAGACTCGAGCCCTTTGTCCGGGGAACGTAGGCTGAAACGGTTCGGTCTAAAACACAAATAAAAGTCATACTTTGACATCAATACACCTGATCAGACCATGAAAGCGTCTCGAAAAACTACGAAGCAATTCAAATATTCATTACAAGTTAAAAACTTTTTGATGAGTCTAAGCCCGATTCATTCCTACAGCGGCAACCTACTAAAAGAAATTAAGATACATAATCAAACTAATGTATGCCATGGCAAGAAAGGGATACTCGGAAAACTCGAGTCACTCCAAGCCACTCGTCTTGGCCTCTCCCCTCTTCTTCCCCCTTCGAGTCTTCTTTTACGAGCAGGAAAAATGTCGGTCTTCCTCCTACCAAGCTCTGGTATAGGAACAGGGATCTATCAAACCAGCCTCTGCCGGGGCCTTAGTAGCCCTAGCGTCATCTCTCATCTCCTGTAGCCTAGGCGGTAGCATAGGAGCCCTCCTCTCCCTGTCTCTTGACGTAAGCCTCATAGTCGGTCACGTCTCCCGCTCACTGTCATGAGGTTGGCCTCGCCTCGGCCCTCCTCCTCTCGGAAACTGCCAGGGTCCTCCGCACCCACAATGGCCTCACGCCGCCTCAAAATAGCCATCTGAGTCTCTCCACGAATGCCTCTCGTACCAATCCAGTACCAAGTGGTCGGGAACACCGGTCTTGGGCGCTTGAGGATAACAGGCGAGGAGGAAAGGCGTCATGCCTCCATGCTCGGGAAAGAAATGGAAACTATCGAAGGATCATCCATAGAAAGCAGGAGCCACCACCACCGGTGGCTATATCATCAAAGTCCCCCAAAGGAACCTGCTCAGCAAAGCTGTCTCGAGAACTAAAGCGGAATATAGAAGGCTGGGTGAGAAAGCCCGGAAGCATGACCACATGAGACCCGTCTGAAGCACCCTGCGAGTCTCCACCCGCCAACAAGGCACTCGACCATCGATATCTTGTCGGCGACCAGCCATCCAACGCTCCCATGAGCCACGATCATCAAAATCCACAACCCCCCTCTGGCAAATGTCGAAGGCTTGATCATGTCGGGAGTTTCCCGAAGAATCCCCAAACGCTCCATCGGCCACGGGGTCAAGAGGAACGGGCTGCCCCGTGCATATACTATCTTCCGGTAGCCGGCCTATCAAGAGCATGAAAAGTCTCCCCGAATCAAAGGAACGACATCTACGCCGGGCGACAGTGAACGACAACATCCGGCAAGACCGATGGCAAATCCCGAAAGGAATAGACCATGAGCAGGGTGTCAAACATACAAAGTGCAAAGGCATCCCAATAGGCATCATCCACCAAGCCTAGGCCCCTAAACCTATCGGGGAGACTGGAAATATCAAAATGATCGGGACCACGGATCATACCTTGCGCTTCCTCCAGGGAAAGATGAAGGAGGACGCACAACTGTCAACAAAGAAGCCCCTCCGGGCAAAGGAACCGCTATCTCTTCCACCTCAGGACCACCAAGCAAGGCCCGAAATTCTTCGACAGTCGGAACAATCTCGTTGAAGGAAAGGCAAAAGACATGCCTCCTAGTGTCCCAAAATGAGGAAGAAGCCCTCAAAAGACCGTAATCCGGAATCAATTCCTTGAGAGACCATAAGCACTTCACCTTATACCTTTCTTCAAAGAAGGACCTCCTCTCATGCATAATCTCCGGGACCAATCCTTGAATTTGTTAAAGAATGACATTTGGGATTCTTGGAACAATTTTGATGGAGCTTTTCTAAGGTTTTCCATGGATTTTCTCTCTTTCTCCCCGAAAATGGCTGTTTGAATTTGGAGGTTGAAGAGGATATTTGAATTTGAAATAAAGTGAGACCCGGATCTGAAGCAAAATTAAAGGACAATGTCGGATGCGGGACTCCTCCGCGCGGACATGATTGTCATTCATCGAGAAAAATCTGCAGCATCAAGCTGCTACACCAAAAGAGGAATATTCCGTCCAGGTTGCTCGGAAAACTGTGCAAAAACCTCCCCAAACCGGTCCATATACCAAACACTAACACCCTTGCCAAAAAAAAAAGGCTCATGCAACATTGCATTCATACTGCATTGCATTCATAAAAAAATAAAATCCTAAATTATTACTTCCAAAAAGGGAGTGTACAAAAAAAAGAAGAGTATGCAAAAAAAAAAACCAAATAAAAAAAAGTAGGCATTAATAATCCTAAATTATTACATCCCAAAAAAAAAAGAAAAGAGAAAAGAGCAAAAAAAAAAATGTGTGCATAAACTGTACAAATCTCAATCCCAGTCATAAATCTCAAAATCTCAGAAAATCAGGGGGGGTAATCAATCAGAATCCCTAGCGCCCGACGTCTGTCCCCGGTCCCTCTTGCGACTCGGGCCCGCCTCCTCGGGAGCCACGAAAATCTCGGGCTCAGAATCGTCCTCGTCTCGAGAAAGAGGCTCGTCGGGACCAACCGGCACGCTACGATAGGGCAAGCGAGATCTGCGCGAAAAAATCATATCCGAAGGTGAAGGCGTCGGACTCTGGGACGTACGAAGACGACCCACCATCTTTGCCGGACGTGTCCCTGCCCGTGTGGATCCCGAGAATGACGTGATCCGAGGCGGCACCGCGCGGGGATCAATGAGAGGAGACAGAGGAGTCTACGAAGAAGTCTACGAACGAATAGGGAAGCCTCCGCCCGACAGGGCGCCGGCCGTGGTCGCCTCGCTCTAGCCTGAGGAGCCCCGCAAGCGACCATCCTCCTGATGAATCTCTTAGCTCCGATCACTTGCTTCGTCAGCTTCTCGACGACCACCTCCGAAAACTGCACAAAAGCAAAAGCGTCAGAAACAGTTGAAGCGAGAAATGATGACAGGAAAGAAAAGAAAAGACAAAAGTAAAAAAAAAAAAAAGAAAGAGAAGCCATACCTTCATACCCGGACGAGGCCGGAAAGCTCGTGGAAGCCGCTCAGGCTGAGGGATCTGCACCCTCAATCGGACCCCATCCTGGATATATGAAAAATCCGTCCGAGGGTACCGCGGGATCCCAAGCCCCTCTCTATCCAGAACCTGGGGCATCCTCAGCCTCCTCAAAACAAATACGGGGTACGGCTCAATCGCCACAAATGCCGAGAAGTGCTGGCCGGCTCGGTAATCATCCCAGGTCGCAGATCTGTCACTCGGGTGCATCATATCGGCGGGAGGCTCCACCGGTGTCCTCAAAGGCGAATTCACGCCATGCTGGCGCGTCACCCTCTCTCCCAGATAATAGGCATCGCAGGTCAGACCTCTCAGAATCCTCCGCTGCACAGTCCAAATCTCAGCGCCCTTCAGCTGCGCCACCTCGAAACGATCCCAGGGATAGAATATCATCCTCTCATCCGTCTCAGCCTCCGTCAAAGGAAGGCAATCCGCGTATCTGAGAGTCGTACGCCCCCTGGAGCTTATCTTCTCCCGGGCATGCTTGGACCAAGAATGCATGGCCGGATACGCCCCGACGTACTCCGCCGGCTGCCGCCACATCGTGACGTGGAAAAACTCCAACGCCCATACCTGCGAAAGGTAAAAATCCAATCAATCCAGTGCAAAAGAAAAGTGTGTGCTCAAAAAAAAAGGGGGGGAAAGCAAAAAGAGAGCTTATACCTCCAGGGCAAACTCAAAGCAGTACAAGGAGCTCACAGCCTTCCGGCTGTACCTATCGAGAGCAAAGTAAAGCTCTGCCAGCCCGGCCTCTCCCCAGGAGACATCTCCAGCCATCTCCATGTCCTCCAAGGACCTCAGCAAGGCAAAGACTGCCGTCCCCTCAGCATGCCCAAAGAGGGTGCTCGAAAAAGCAAACCACAAGAAGGCCCTGGCAATCTGATCGGCGCCTATCCTCTCCTCCCCAGCCTCGTAACTCACAATGGTCTCCACAATCTTCCCGTAGACCACCGCATACTCCATCCCCATCCCCTTTTTGGGAATAGGGGAAAATCCCAGAAGAGCCTGCAGATCCGCATCGCTGTAGCCGTCCCGCCACTCAATGCTGCGTCCATTAAAGGACAAACCCGTGATCGCAGCATAGTCAGAAGGCGTAACCGTAGCCTCGCCCCAGAAGAAGTGAAACGTGTGGGTCGCATCCCACCAGTGCTGCGCCAAAGCAAACATCAAGCCCTTGCTCTTAGGGAACTTGACCAGTCCCCTCAAGCACTCAACAAACTCCCAAAGCCCGGTCTCAACAACAATCTGTCTCGGACTCGGCAAAGCTCCTCGGCCCGCATTCGGAAGCCGGTCCCACAAGTCAACTACAGACTCCACCGATCCTCGAGTCTTCATCTTGTTCAGCTGCTCCGTAACGTAGTTGTTTCCACCCTGCAATAAAAAAAAAAAGAAGAAAATGTCAAAAAAAATTGCATTTGCATTTGCACGAAAAAAAAAAGAGCATACATATGCATCATGAAATTTCAAAGAAAATTCGACAGCATAACAGCATACAATGAGCATAACCCCATTTTTCTCGCACAAAAAAAAAGAGAACAGCTTTCAGCAAATCCCAATGCATTCATCAAAAAAAAAAAAATGCATTCCTACGGAAGTAAAAACTCCGTCCCATTTTCAAAAAAAAAAAAAGGTTCCTATGCATGCATGCATATCATCCATCATCTAAAAAAAACAAAATGCATTCCTACGGGAGTAAAAACTCCGTCCCATTTTCATAAAATAACATGCATACATAACATGCATTCAATCAACGGGAGGAAAAATCCGTCCCACTTTTCAAAAAAAAATCAAATCAAAAATCATACATTCATATCATCATCCCATGTTGGCAAAATGCCAATTCTTTTCTCAAGCAAAATGCACATTTTGGAACACCAACAAATTCATTGCAACATGCATATCATCAAAAATCAATATTCAAATTTCAAAAAAAAAAAAAAATCACAATTTTCATCCATAATTTTTGGATACCAAAAAAAAAAAAAAATGGCAAAAATGCCAATTCTTTTTCCAAGCAAAATGCACATTTTGGGTTACTCATATACTCATAACATGCAAAGCATCAAAATCAAGATTCAAAGCCAAGAACATCAATCGTTCTAATTTTCAAAAAAAAAAATTCAAAAATCACCAAGCAAGAAATCAACAAAGGGAATGAAAAGATTCGAAGTATACCGTTCGGAGACTCGGATCAGAAGCCCAATGTTGCCAAGCATCGGGGTAGGGCTCCTCCGCAATCGATTGCGAAAGAGTATAGTGCCTCCTCATCCGGACGAGCTCCAATCGTCTCTCCGCTACCGAGCCACGTCCTTGGCCTTGAAAAGCACCTTCCCCGTGTTCCATTGCCCGAAAAATCAAAGAAAATGAAGGATTTTCGAAGCTTTCTTGGCCAAAAATGGTGAAATCCTCGGCTCTCTCTCTCTCTCTCTCGTAAATGCAGAGAATTTCAAAAAACTGAATGGGGAAGGAGAAGGACGTTGGCCCTCATTAATACCCCCTGACTTTCAAGTCCTCTCCGCGCGGATAGGATTGTCAGGGTCAAAATGACCCTTTTGCCCTTTAAAATCTGGAACTCTGCAGTTCAGTCCCCAACTTGACAAAGTCAACCCCCTTTCAAGGAAATCATTCCCCGGCAGTCAAACGTAAGACCGATTTCCCCGAGAAAGATAACGAGATCCCGTATCTTTCATCAAAATCATCAAACGGCAGTCAAACGTAAGACCGATTTCCCTGAGAAAGATAACGGAATCCCGTATCTTTCATCAAAATTACCCCCGGCAGTCAAACGTAAGACCGATTTCCCCGAGAAAGATAACGAGATCCCGTATCTTTCATCAAAATCATCAAACGGCAGTCAAACGTAAGACCGATTTCCCCGAGAAAGATAACGGAATCCCGTATCTTTCATCAAAATTACCCCCCGGCAGTCAAACGTAAGACCGATTTCCCCGAGAAAGATAACGGAATCCCGTATCTTTCATCAAAATTACCCTCCGGCAGTCAAACGTAAGTCCGATCTCCCCGAGAAAGATAACGGAATCCCGTATCTTTCATCAAAATTACCCCCAGTCAAAACGTAAGACCGATTTCCCGAGAAAGATAACGAGATCCGTATCTTTCATCAAAATCATCAAACGGCGGTCAACGTAAGACCGATTTCCCGAGAAAGATAACGGAATCCCGTATCTTTCATCAAAATTACCCAGTGAGTCAAAGCGTAAGACCGATTTCCCCGAGAAAGATAACGAGATCCCGTATCTTTCATCAAAATCATCAGCCAAACGTAAGACCGATTTCCCGAGAAAGATAACGAGATCCCGTATCTTTCATCAAAATTACCCCGGCGGTCAAACGTAAGTCCGACTTCCCGAGAAAGATAACGGAATCCGTATCTTTCATCAAAATTACCGGCAGTCAAACGTAAGACCGATTTCCCCGAGAAAGATAACGAGATCCCGTATCTTTCATCAAAATCATCAACCGCAGTCAAACGTAAGACCGATTTCCCCGAGAAAGATAATGAGATCCCGTATCTTTCATCAAAATCATCAGCCAAACGTAAGACCGATTTCCCGAGAAAGATAACGAGATCCCGTATCTTTCATCAAAATCATCAAACGAGCCAAACGTAAGATCGAACTCCCGAGAAAGATAACTAATCCGTATCTTTCATCAAAATTACCCGCAGTCAAACGTAAGACCGATTTCCCAGACGAATATGTCTCGATTTTCCCAAAGAAAGGCTAACAAAATCCCCAAAGCAAAGTTAACGGAATCCCAAAAGCCAACGGAATCTCGAGTAGATCTCGAACTACGAAAGGGCTTGATTCCCACTAGGGATACGTAGGTAGCCTATCATTAGGTCCGGCCCTCGACCAAAACGGTCACCCTCTCCTTCGGCGACGAGACAAAGTCCACCGAAAGGCCATTTCAAATTAAGGTTCGAGGCACCTAAAAAGCCATCATCATCAAGGTTCGAGGCACCTAAAAAGCCATCTTCAAGGTTCGAGGCACCTAAAACGCCATCTCCAAGGGTCGAGGCACCTAAAACGCCATCATCAAGGTTCGAGGCACCTAAAACGCCATCTCGAAGGTTCGAGGCACCTAAAACGCCATCTCGAGGTTCGAGGCACCTAAAACGCCATCCAAGAGGTTCGAGGCACCTAAGACGCTATCACTAGGAAAGCGATAAATCGCAATCATCCCCAGCAGAGCGGATAGCCATCAGACCGAAAATGGTCATTCCTATCCCCAGCAGAGCGGATAGCCATCAGGCCAAAAATGGTCATCTCTTATCACCAGCAGAGTTTCTCTCCGGCAACCATTGCTGCAGAACTCGCTCATCAGGTTCGAGGCACCTAAAACGCCATCATCTCCAGGGTCAAAGACCCGAACTACGACTGGCTTGATTCCCATTCGGGATACGTAGGTAGCCTATTGAATAGGTTCAGCCACCCGATCACTCGATCATCCTGCCAAATACGGAGCCTTACTCTTATCGACGACCCCGCTTCCTTCGAAAGCGCCGTCGCCGAGGGGCTACTGTAAGTGCTCCAATTTGAGCTTGTTAGAATTTTCGTTAGAAAATTAACGAAAGTTATAACATTTCTAACAATTCCTAACATTTCTAACTTTTCTAACAAAGTGAGGGCAAAATGGGGATTGCCAAAAAAAGATAAACCAAAGAAAAGAATCAAAAAAGCAAAAGAAATAAGAAAAACCAAAAAAAGAAATGGCTGGAAACATAATCTGGCTGGTTAATTTGAATTTTAAAAAAGATTATTCCTCTTGTCCAAAGCCTGGAGCAGCATTTAATGAACAGTGCACGCCACCAATCCCATCCGCGCGGACATGTCTGTCATTTTCAGAGGGCTATAAATTGAGCCCTCCAGTCACAAAAATAAGGAGGAACAAGAGCACAATTCATAGTATCTGGCGAATATACTTGAGAAAACAGTGAGAATTCTTTAAGAATTGTCACCTTTTTCTCTTGAATCTTCCCAACTTTCACTCACTCAAATCAAACCCAAACACTCTTGCATTCAAGCCTCAAACACTCATACATTCAAGCCAAAGCCCCAAAATACAAAGAAGATAGGTATAACCTCCCTCTTCTTACCCTAAATCTTTCATCCATGCATGCATTTTCAAACTACAAAATGTAGTTCATTCTTCTTCTTGTCTTAGATCCAAGAAGATCACCATGGAAGTTCATCTCCATGGATGATCTTCTACAAGGATCAACATTATTTTCAAGTTCTCTTACTTTCTTGCAAAGAAAACACATTTTCAAAACCCTAAAAACCATTTTCAAGCATCAAATCTCATTTTCAAAGGATAAAATTCCCCTTCCCAAGCAAATGAAGTGCTTAGTCCTAATGTACCCCAAGGATGGTTTGGTATAGTTGATTCACCACTAAAATGTCAAGTGATCACTAACCAAAACCTAGGGAAATGGGGACAAGCATGGATGCAAAACCCCCTTTAAAATTATATTTTCTTTCTTGAGAAGTTGCTGTCCAGTAGCAATTTTCCAAGATCCCAGTCCATTGTCTTAATTTTTGGACACAGATAAACTTGGAATTTGGTGTTGACTACAAAACACTTTTTGTAGCCAACATCCAAAGTTTTCCAGAAATATTTTTACTTTATTTTTTGGGTGAGTAAAACTCCTCTTTTCAAATTTTCTTTTAGAGTCTAGTTCATCAGCTTCTGGAAATCCAGATTGCATATCTGAGATTTCCAGAAGGTTTTGACCCCTCAAATCTTCTCCAAAATGGAAAATTCTTTCGTAAAAATCTTATTTAAGGTGTCTGGAACAACTTTCATTTTCTGAGTTTATCCAGATTATGAAGTTTTAAGACCCTTGAATCCATTTCAAAATCAAAGGTCCACTGCCTTTTTCATTCTGGCAGAAGTGGCTCTCAACTTCAAAAGGTCCTTTGAGTACCAAATCTCAATCCAAAAATCTTCCAAAAAATCATGGGATCAGTTTAAAGTCTTAAAAAGATATCCCAATTTTTACTTTTCTGAGTTTCAAATTATTTTGGTCAAAACACACACACACACACACAAATGATTTTCAGCTTGGAAGACTCGTTTTACGAGGCATTCCGGGTGCACACTAACGTCCTTCCCGGCGTGTAACATGACCTCCGAACCCAAATTTCTGATCTCGGGCATTTTTCAAAGTTTTGGCCCTTAAAACAAAAATGGCGTGGCGACTCCGTTCTTTTTCCCGGGTTTTATTTGGTTTTTTTCAAAGAAACGCGAAAAATCGAATTTTTTCCCGCGAAATGGCGACACATCATCACAACACTCCAAGACATTCAAACGTCTTATATATCTCAGTATTCTTACTCTCACACCCGAGGGCCTGAGTTGGAGTAACATCCAACTTTGACCTTAACGGTGCTTGTTTGTGTTGTGATCTAGGTACATCAAACCACCGAATATATCAGGCCAGATATCCTTGAACCGCACTTGACCCTGAAAAGCTTGGCGTCATCAGAACCAAATCTTACGTTTGATTTTGGTGTTTAAATATATCTAAAAACTTATTTTGGATTTTGAAATTAAAGTGGTTGTGTGGTGGTGGTGGTAGTGGCGGCATGTTGGGTGCTATGAGGAGGAGTGAACTTTGGGGGTAATATGTACTCCCTCCGTCCCGCTAGTAACCGCACTGTTACTGTTTGCGCGGGGATTAAGGAAAAAAATAATGATATAAATGTTGTGAGTGTAAAAGTAAAATAGGAGAGAGAATGAGTGGAAGGAATAGTAAATTATAATGGTGTTGTGAGTATTAAAATAATGTAGGAGAGAGAATGAGTGGAGGGAATAGTAAAGATTCTTTGCCATTTTAGAAAGTGTGCGGTTTGTATAATGGGACGCCCAAAATAGAAAGTGTGCGGTTTGTAGCGGGACAGAGGGAGTAATATTTTTTTGTCATATTATAACTATTTAGGATATTAAAACTATTTAAGATGAATAGTTTAATTTTTTACATGTTAGAGGACTTGGCCGTCATTGCCCAACAAGATGCAAAGGACGGGCTAGAGCCCTGGGTCGCCCCTCTAGTCGAGGAAAGGAACTTCAATGCCATTCTCCAGGAGCTTGAGGATGCTGAAGATGCTGAAGAAGAGGATGAGTTCACTCAGGACCAGGTTTTCCAAGATGTTGAGCATTAAGAGCAACAACGGTAACAGGAGTCGGGGCAAGAGCAGCCAAATGATGACCAAGAAAGTTGATTTCTTATTTTGATTTGGGTTTTGTAATGAACAAGTTCCAAACACTTTTTTATCTGTCGCTTTTAGTCGTCAACGCCTTAGCCCGATTTGGGAGGCATTTTAACTTATAACATTTGTATTTTGAATTTGAGCAAGTCCTGCCCCGCTTTCGGGGGACTTGCTACTCTAATGTTAGGAGATCGGACAAAGTCTTAGTCGGACCAGTTGGCCATAACGAAGTTGAATAAGGCTTTAGTCGAACTTGTTTGAGAACGAGGTTGACCTGAGTCATGTTGTTTAGGTCGATCACTGTCTTCTTACGGGCCCCCGCTTTAGAGAATCTTTCTAGGAACTTCCTCCTCATATAACTCTATGAGGTAATGCAACCAATAGATAGACCACGGAACCAAGTCAGTGCTGCACCTGTGAAGGTGCTGGTTAATTCCTTGCATAGCATGTCATACTCGGAAGAGACCAAACACATAGTGGCCTCAAAATTTTGCATATGATTCAATGTATTGGTCCTACGGGAATATTTTTCTAATCTCGCTGAAGGTCCTTTGTCGAGCATGTCCTTGGCCAAAGGTCGAAGAGTGCAATCATTTTGTTCGACCTTCCCGTGAGTTGCCTTACGATCCCCCTCCATATCATCCAATCTTCTTTTCAAGTAGAGAAGCTCCCTAACATCTAGGTCGCCTCTTTGATGTGAGATTGAGTTAGACTTCTGCCTTTCCTCACGGTGGTGCTCCCTCCTAGAGAGTGTCCTTTGTCTTTCCTCCCTTGGAGGGGTCCTTTTCCTCCTTTCTTGCCGGGGATGCGACCTCTCTCCCCTCTGTGGTGGCCTACGCTGAGCCCTATCAACTTCGAGCTGCCTACTCTATGCTGAGTCGGTCTCTTGATCCCTCTGCTGGTTGAGCATATCCTTTATGTCGCCATTCCTGTCTATGGAGATGTGAGTAGGGGGAGGCATTTCATTCCTCCTCTCTTCACTAGACGACCTTGGACCCCCGTTAACACGCCTATGAGAAGAGAGTGATGGAGCCACCCTTTGTGATCTTCTGTCGTCCCTTTTCGGAGACTCGGGTAGCTCGAGTAACTCACTCTGTACTTCGAGCAAGCTCTGCAGCAACCTAGCTCGCTCTAACAAAATCTCCTTCATACTAAGGTGAGAAACTAATGGACCTGCATCTATTCGACCTATTTAGATCTATTTAGCTTGCTGGCTTACCCCTTGATTAGGCATGGGCCTCTTTTCCCTTCTCCTATCTTGCAGCCCCATACCATCAGCCACACTTTTGGAGCGGATGGCTCTCCTAGTGGGATGTCCCTGTGAAAGGAGAGGCAAGTTCGCAGTGCGATTTTCGACACCTGCATCAGTGTTTCCCCTAACATTCTCACATATTGGTTCACTGGAGGCAGTAGCCATATGTCCTTCCGAGACCATGTTTGGGATTGAAAGAAGTTTTAAGGTCTAGCGTGATCGATTCCCGACAATGGAACCAAACTGTTGACGCAGGAACGATCCAGATCAGCCTTAGTCCAGCAATAGGTTGATCTCCAGCAACTATAACCTAAAATCACGAACAAACGACTAGCCGGGGTGGTCTCAAGCTAAAACCCTCCGGCGTGATGATGAGATTTCGTGTTATATGAGTATAAACTGTATAGAAATGACGTAATCTCAAATTAGCCAAGAATACATTATATATCATTTTACGTTGGATGTAGTCTGGTATATATAGGAGCACCATATGATAATAAGGGATCCCTTAAATCATGTAGATAATGTAGGTGTAACGATCTCCGTAATTGTATAATGCGGTTACAGATTGAGTCGTATATTGACGCACGTGTCTGTGGGTCGAGGTCGTCTGAGTATTCGAGGTCGACCTGAGTTCGTGCATTAGCCAGGCAGAGATATATTGTACAAGTTGATAATCGTATATCGAATAAGTTTTGGATGGCTTAGTTATTTATCTGATATTTAACTATGTTAAAAAATGATAACTCTAACCAAGTAATCAATGTTAAAATTGATAACTTTAACAAAATTTTGGTAAATCTCACAGGGGAGATATAGATGTCCGTTTCTATATGTACTTCATTTTTTTTTCGTTCGCACTCAGGTTTGGGAGGTGGATGTTGCTGATTTGACCATCAGCCCAATTTATCAAGCTGCTATTGGTGCGGTGGACTCTGATAAGGTTGAAATCTTATTTTGTGAACTACTCCCTCCGATCCAAAATGATAGTCGAATCACAGGTTAATAGCGAGATTACAAATTTTTTATTAATAAAAGAATGAGATAATGACTTGAAAAGTTGAGTTTGGTTACTAGATTGAGTTGGAGTTATTACAAAGTAATCAACAAAATTTTGCAATAAATTTTAGTGATAATTGCAAAAGATTTAAATAAATATTTCACAAAAAAATAAGGAATAAATACAAATAGTTTACAAAATTATTGCAAAAAAAAAGGGGGTAAACTTACTACTACTAATTAAGAAAAAAAAAAAAAGAGAAGAAAGCCTAAACACTTTATTCTTATTAGACAAAAACTTGCGTGGGAACAACAATACCCGTCTCATCCATGAGACGGGTCGGATCCATGGCCATGACCCGCCCTACCCGCCCAAGAATACCCACGCACCACTCTCTCTCATCACTCTCTCTCTATACGCAATAACAGGGCGTCTTCTCCGGCAAATCCTACTCTCTCTCATCACTCTCTCTCTACCCACACCGCCATTAACGCCCCTGCTCCATACCTTCCAGCCGCCAAACCTTCACCTCCATCTTCTTCCCGTTTCTTCTCTCCCTTCCATTAAACACCATCCTTTAAACCCCCCCCCCCATAACCGAAACTACCCTCTACCAGCTCCCTACACCAATTCGGCCCTAACCCCCCCTACTTTCTCTCTCTACCCGAAAACCCACATATTACAACCATTAAACCACGAATTTAACCTACCCACCTACTTCTCCATCAATTTCGGCCCTATACCCTTCATTCTCAACCTTCAATTTCATCCTTGGTGCAAGGAATAGGAAGCCCTAGAATTTTCGAATTTGGGTTTTTGTTTTGAAAAAAAAAAAAAAAAAAAAAAAAACCTGTGGAAGATGTGTTTTGGTGATACAAAAGGAGTTTGAAATTTGAAAAAGCATTATTGTAAGTCGATGTTATAGAGAAGCTTCCCGAATGGCGCTCTGACATGGCAATCGAGATAATTGACGGAAAATTTTCATGGGATGCTGATGGAAGTGATAACTGCAAATGATTTAGTTTCTCAAGCCGATGTTCGTTTAATGGCGTCTTTGTACTTCAAAATTTGAGTAATACTTCTCATTTGTTTAAGTAATAATTGGTATTGCTATAAGTAATAGTACTACACTTTGTGAAGTAATAATGTTATTTTTTTTTTAACTAATAATAGTTTTAGAAAGTTTTCATTTTGAGTAATACTTCTCATTTGTTTAAGTAATAATTGGTATTGCTATAAGTAATAGTACTACACTTTGTGGATTGGAAGAGGAAGGTGTTTTCATTTTGAGTAATAATTCTTATGTGTTTAAGTAATAGTTGATATTGTTATAAATAATAGTACTACACTTGTAAAGTAATTGTTGATATTGTTATAAATAATAGTACTACATTTGTAAAGTAATAGTTGGTATTGTTATAAATAATAGTACTACACTTGTAAAGTAATAGTGTTTTCCGAAAAATAGTTTTAATAATTGTTTTTATTTTGAGTAATACTTCTTATTTGTTTAAGTAATAGTTGATATTGCTATAAGTAATAGTACTACACTTGTGAAGTAATAGTGTTATTTTTTTTTTTTTTTAACTAAAAATAGTTTTAGGAACTTTTTTCATTTTGAGTAATACTTCTCATTTGTTTAAGTAATAGTTGGTATTGCTATAAGTAATAGTACTACACTTGTGAAGTAATAGTGTTATTTTTTTTTTTAACTAAAAATAGTTTTAGGAACTTTTTTCATTTTGAGTAATACTTCTCATTTGTTTAAGTAATAGTTGGTATTGCTATAAGTAATAGTACTACAATTGTGAAGTAATAGTGTTATTTTATTTTTTAACTAATAATAATTTTAGAAACTGTTTTCATTTTGAATAATACTTCTCATTTGTTTAAGTAATAGTTGGTATTGCTATAAGTAATAGTTGGTATTGCTATAAGTAATAGTACTACACTTGTGAATTAATAGTAAAAATAATAAAAAAATAATGAAAAGATAAAAAAGAAAAAAAAATAAAATAAAAAAAATAATGAAAAGAAAAAAAATAATAAAAAAAAAGCAAAAAGAAAAGAAAGTAATAAAAAAACGCATAATAATAAAAAGGAGGCGGTAAATGGCAAACGGGAACAAGAAACAACGTGGCATAACTGCAAGTGGAAATTCTGGATCATGGGTCATGGGTCATGGGTCATTCCGACCCGTCTCACCCATGAGACGGGTATGTGTGTTCTCACAGGAGACTCACTCTTCTTATTAAATATTTTTGTCTTTAAAGGGGAATCGAACGAGCCAAAATCTTATTAAATAAATTTATCTTCAAAGTGGAATCAAACTTGGCCCAGTTGAATCGAACTTGGCCCAAAAGGACTAAAGCCTTCCCCAATACCACTATACTACCAAATTTCTTGGAAATTAATTGCAGTCTAAAATATATATACCTAAAAATAATTTCTTGGAAATTAATTGCAGTCTAAATGATGCAATTCTATTTTAATAATTTAAGTTAATATTTAATTGTCTCAATAAAGACTCTTCTACATCTATCTGTCAAATAAGATTAAACTTTTATCAGTTGATAATTAAGTTGATATTTAGAAGAGCTCTTAATAAGCTTTCTCTAAATTCATTTTCCCACCTTTCTTAATAGAGTCTAATTCTAAAAATATTTGAACTCATAAGAACCAATAGCCACAATAAATTCCTGATAGAATTTTGTTAAATTAAATATTAATAAATTATGTGACTAGCATCAAACTACTACCATTTGTTCATGTGGTACTTATTGATTTTGCTTATGAGGTATTTTGTCTTGTATGGTTGTCTCTTGCAATCAAGCTCATAGGATTCGGGGCCTGTAGGGTTCAACTGCACAGCAGTCCGTTGGGTCTGCAACCTCGGTCGACCATTTGCATCTTTTCGACTTTCATTTTTGCCCTTCATTAATGGCATTTTAGTTATTTTGCTCGGCTCGTCATTTCCTACCCATTTGATTAGCTCATGCTCGATCTCGCCCATACACCTTGCCCCGACTGCTATGCAGTGCTACATCACCAAATCCAAGCCTATATAATTTATGCAAACCCCAGAGACAAACATGAAAGCATCAGTATATATACTTATTGCACAACTTTAATTAACAGTAAAGTAATGGTGTAATGAGTACTAGTAGAACAATTTGGGTATTGCACTCCAGGTGTTTGTTTTTTTGCTTAACCCCTAACCCCTAGTACATGGAGCGATTTACCCGCTCATAAAATCTAAGAATCAGAGATTACAATGCCAAAGACCAAAATACTCTTTACTTTTCTTAATTATTATTTTTTCCCGATTGGGAGGTTGAATGGTTACTTGATTAAGGGGCAGTAGCATATCCCTATAAATACTAGGAGATGCCTTTAGGATAATGCACTTAAGGTGTATGTGTTTTTGCCTAATCCAAAACTCAGTTGGATTTTTTTAGCAAGAAGCCCTGACAACTCCAATCTTGATGGTGGTTTCAGCATATGAATCTATGGGCCAACTTCCCCCTTCATGGGAAACCATAGGTGCTGCCTCTTTGTCTGATGCTAATGGAACCAATGGTTTCATGTCAAGATACATTTCAAATTTGACATGGTTTTAGCTACAAAAGGGTCCCCGGCCTAATTCAGGCTGTGAGTTGGGGGGTCAAGCGTCTAGCATGGTTTTTCTGTGTGGCGAACAAGTTATATTTTTATTAGCATAATTAAATTATTGCTCAAAGTTTTTTCGTACTAACATACAAAAAATGGGACATTTATTTTTAGACAGGGAGTACATACTAACTCACTTTTGTTAGAAAAAACACTATCTCATTCAAATATGACGAGAAAGAAAATTTGTGAGCCTCGTAATCATGACTAGCACATGAAAAAAAAAGATAAAATATTTAATGATTCATTTTTAACAAAATAAAAACAAGATAAAATGAACTTATCATGTAGGTTTCACTCTAATTCTAGCATGTCCGAAAAAATGTACCGGATCTTGTGTATTACCAATATTCTATTAATCTATAAACATCTCAAAAAAAAAAAGGACTTGAAAACAAATAAATATTTCAGATAATCAAAAATCTGGAAAAAAATAATAATAATCAGGCCCGTGTATTTTCTTGTAATTAAGCTACAGAAAAAATTTCATAATTTTCTGATTTATATTTCTCAGTCTAGAAATTAAATATGCTTATAATCACTTTAAAAAATACATAAAAATTATGACAAAAATTCCAACATAGCATACTATCACAAAGATACAAAAAATATTTCAGATTTTTTGCAGCAATATATCTATTTATTAATGATTTTTTACGCATAAAAACTGATCAACTACATATCTATTTATTAATGATTTTTTACGCATAAAAACTGATCAACTACAATATCTTTCTCCTAGGTTGCAGCTTCCAATCGATATTATGTCAACAAAATAAAGAGCAACACAATAACTTGTAAACGGTATAAATCGAGGTACGAACGTGAATTCGTGATCGGGCAAGGTCCAATAAATTGGGCCAAAAATATAATTCATACAAGTCTCAATAATTACGACAAATGGAATGGATTTTCCCTACTTTTGCTCGTCATGCCTCCTCGTCATTTCCCCTATGTCGACCTAGACATAGCAGACGCATAATGATTAAGGCCCAACCAAGATTCCATGCCGAGTAAGGTATTCCCCCAAGACCGAGCAAGGCTCCCCTTGAAGACGAGGAGACCCTCCTTGGCTATCAACAAAGCAGAAATGGGCTTCCCCATTCTCCACCTCTACTCTTCGGCATAATCTAAGTCGACCAAGCAATACAAGCCGAGGAGATTCCTCACCGGCTCACGTGCAGAATACATATTATAATCCTACTAAAAAAAGGATTGTGAACAGTTATAATCCTCTTATGATTATAACATTATCTCACACGAATTCTCATCCAATAAGGACCGAACAATTATAATCCTCCTTAAAGTAAAATCTTATCTCCATGCATTCCTATCCAACAATGATTATACAATGCTATGCCTATATATACAAGCCATAATTCATATTATTTTGGTAACACATCTTTTGACTCTAAACTCTTGTCAATTGATTTCTCTCTCTAAACACAAATACTTACTCTCACGTCGGAGGGCCTTCGTCGGTGAAGCCCCGACTTAGTTTACGTGTTTGTTCATCTTTTTTAGGCTATTCAATCATCCAGAATACAACCTGCTGCTGGATTTGGGCTGATCCGAACGTTTTTGGCATCATCAGCTTGGTTCCATTGTTGGGAAACGATTCGAAATACCCATTGAATAGCCTGAAAATTATGTTCGCTTGAATAGCTTGAAAAATCTATTCGCCTGAAAATTCTGTTCGCTTGAAAAATTTTGTCTCTCCTAATCCTAATGGAAGACGGACTCACCGCTAGTATTACTCCTGATGGGGATCATATTCATGTGGAAGAAGAGAATCATGGGAACAATAGGACTGCTTTTCCTCTCAATAATGGGGAACTGCCTCCTCCACCACTGCTGATTGATGGGCTGCCGCCCCTGAGGATGAATCTGCGTTCCAGGGGGCAACCCGTAACCGAGGTAGTCATGACAAACCCTCCTCCTCGTCGGTGTCGAGGAAGGCCTGCCGGCAGCCAAACGACGAGGAATGCTGCTCAGGGAGGAGCTGGGGCCTCTACCAAGCAAGTTGATCGTAGAACTCTATTGCACCAACAGATGAAAACACTGCAACGCATTTATGAAACACAAAATGTCTTGCTACAGTTACATCCTGAGCACTCGCCGGCTGAATTCATAAATGGAAATTCCCTTGGAGGGCAAAGCCTAGTTGACAGGCGTGGTAGTCAGAGGAATAGAGAAAATATTCCTCGTGGCCAAAATCCCCCTCACCATGGCATGTCTAGTAGATCCAGACAAAACCCCCAAGTTGTCCCTCCTCGTCATAAGGCATACGCTAATGAAAACACGAGAAACGAGGTTGTAGACTTGAGAAGTCAGTTGAACCACCATAGGGAACATGAGGCTGATTCTGCTGACTTGAGAGCATGGCTCAGTCATGCAATGCGAAAAACTCCTCCTCGT
This sequence comes from Adenophora triphylla var. japonica, assembly GCA_022495995.1. Taxonomy (NCBI): domain Eukaryota; kingdom Viridiplantae; phylum Streptophyta; class Magnoliopsida; order Asterales; family Campanulaceae; genus Adenophora; species Adenophora triphylla. The sequence goes on along the minus strand of JAFEMH010006273.1, from coordinate 110,081 downwards.
CGTAATACTCTACCTCGGCCTAGGAGCCCTCCTCGTCAAAGGAGCCCTCCTCGGCCAAGAAGTCCTCGTCACAGATCACCTCCCCATCCCGAAGTAGCACTTAGAAGGGACAGAGCACCATCTGGTCATGAAGATAACCACCAGGATCCTGAAGAGCAAAGCAGGGTGAACGGGCACAGAAGGAAAGAAAGATCCCATCGAAGCTCCCATTATAGCTCGGGGATCGATGCTAGAGAACTACTACTCTTGAAAGAGAGGCTGGATGAGATGGAAATGGGGAGAAAGGAGGTGGACGATGATGATACCAGTGCCACCCGTCCTTTCTTCCAGCGTATTAATGATCTACCTCCCAACCCTGCTCTTAAAATCCCAAGTTTTGATAAATACGCGGGAACCACCGATGTACGGGACCATGTGCAAAGTTTTGAATCCACCATGACCCTCCTCACTAAAGCAGATGACATTCTCTGCAAAGCTTTTACTAGTACCTTTTCCGGAACAGCTTTGTCCAGATACCCATCCATGTACATTGTGGCCGTCTTCTCAGCCACTACTTGTTTAAAAGCCGAGCTGGCCTTAAAACTAGCAATGGTACTTGCCTCCCTAGACGGGATGCTTGCTCCAACTCCATTAACCGAGCAGCAGCGGCCTCCTTCACAGGCTCCTTCACCGCCTCAACCTTTTATCTCTCTAACTCGGCCTCTCTCACCTTGGCCGCCTTTTCATCACGGGCTAATGCCTCTTTGGCAACCCTTTCCTCTTCCTCGGCTTCAGCCTTAGCCGCTTTGAAGCCATCAGCGTCGGCTCGGAGGTTTTTAAGAAGCTCGACGGCCTTCTTCAGGTCGGCCTCAAGCTTCTTGTCGCAGATCTCAGCCGCCTTATGCCTGATGGCCTCATAGGCCGTGATCGAAGCAAACTGCACATAAAAGAAGAAATGAAAAATGGTCAGAAAAGTACCAAGTATGAAAAATCGAGCAAAGAAAAATGAAAAAGGCGAGAATGCCTACCTCACTCAGCAAGAGCAACATGCCCTTCCTATTGATCAGATGATCCATGGACGGCTTGGCCTCTATTAGCTGGTCCAAGTATTCCTCATCAAAAGATCGATGAAGAACAGCTCGACCCAACCTCAGAGGAGGTCCCTTTTTGGCAGCAAGATTCATGCCCGAGAATGGGGACCTGCCTTGCATCATTCACAAACTGCTCGGCTTCAGCATAAGTCTTTATATGCCGAGCAGTAAGGGTGACCGAAGAAAATTCTACGCAAGGCCTTTTTGAGGAGCCATTTACCTCGGTCTCAACCCTTGGCCGCTTTGGGGCTGGAGTCCTACCCCAGCATCTGCTCCCTCGGTTTCAGTGTGGCCGGCCTGGGAAGGCGCCTCCTCGGTTTCAGGAGATATATTTTCACGGGAGGCCTGCCCTTCCCCGGCTTGGGACGCCCGGCCGTCCTTAGTTCCCTCGGTGGAAGCTTCAATGCCCCCCACTGGCTTGAGGGGCAGAGCCCCAGCTTTTGGCATCATCAACTTGCATTTCATCTTTTCTATTAATTTCGAAACACTCTTGAACTAAATCGTTACATTAATGCAGCAGATGAAATATCCCACCAATGGACCGGTCCTATACAATCAACGAGGAGGACGTAGAATAAACAAACGAGTGGAGTGGTCAGTCAACCGAGAAACACTCCACATGACTACAGTGGTTTTGTTTCCACAACCGCTTCATCAAAGACTAACTAAAACAAACACATAAAAGAAAAAATAAGCATGAACAGAAAGGCAAACAACTTTACATAGCCTACTAGAAATGGTATGAATGTATAAGAGAATGAACAACCCAAGCACAATCTGCTGAATGAAAGAAATACTCCCTCCGTCCCAATACGAATGACCAGTTTTATTTTACTCAAATTTGCTCTTAATCAAGAGCAAATTTGAAATTTTTTTGGTCATTCATTTACGGAGGGGGTAAATCATATACATGACCCTGCAGTGGGTGTCGTTGAAAGAAGAAGCTTAGCTGAAGAGCCATAAGCGGACTGATTTTGAGCTTTTGGATCTAGGATGATGAACAACAGGCAGTAGCAGGTCTTGACTGATTCATTGAATTCTGTTTCAAGATATTTCTCTTCATGGCAGTAGATCCTTCTTCCAAAAGGGTAGGAATGTCCATTATCTGCGGAAAGAAGTTGTACAAGTTCAGTAGAACAGAAGACGAACAATAACATCTCTATAATTACATGGCACTTGGGCACTATGAGTCTATGACCTAGGCTGCGTGACAGTTTCTACAAGTACTCTCTCCATTTAAAATAAATAACCCCTCCGTTCCGTATTAAATGTCGCCTTTCCTTCTTGGTATGTCCTACAATAAGTGTCGCTATTCTAAATAAAGAAATAGTCTTAGTGATATTTTACCATTGTACAAGCAATGTACAAAGAAGTAAAGCACATTCCTTAAAATAGTTTGACAAGTCAATTGTGACACATTATGGGACGGCAGGAGTATCCTGTTTTTGACTATTTGTTGGATTTTCTCAGTTGTGTCCAATGTCCATATGGTAAAGCCATTAATCAAATAATGAATCAATCAGAAGAAATGGTTAGAACGTTCCAAAACAGGAGAGATTATAAAGTGAACTCTTGTTTTGAAACAACTCAAAAAAGGAATGCCGAACACTTATCTTAAAAATGAGGGAGCAAGTGTTGATTTTTACCTTTAAGCAGAGCTCTTCAAAGCATTGATCGACATTTTCTCTTGTTCTAGCACTACATTCAAGCAATAAACATCCGTGCTCTTTTGCAAGAGCAATCCCTTCTTCCCTACTCACAGCCCTTTCAGATTCCTGACATAAAGTTCAGAAACTTGGTTTAAATAATTTAAAGAAAATAAATGAAAAAGGTCACCCCATGAACAGCAATGTGGATCCATAAATCAAGAGTAACTAAAGAAACTTGGTTTAAATAATTTTTGGAGTGTCCCTTAAAATGAAATTTGGACATTCATTTAGGGACGGAGGGAGTACAAAAGTTTTCCGAAAATTTCTGCTTGATTAACCTTTTTGCACAATAAAAGGTGATTGCCAGAACCTACAGAAACTAATGGCAGTCTTCTACATTCAAGTTAAAGCAACAACACTAAAGTAATATCAGTAAATCTCTACAATAATATTTCATTGTAGCAAACATGTAAATATCAAGGTACAAAATTAAGTATCTTGAAACCTTCATTCAGACTTCAAAGCATAGAAAATAAGAATGCAAAACTTACTTTGTCAACTTTATTTCCAACGAGCATCTTGACACAGTCCTGATTCGTGGAGTAAAGCTCCACTTCTTTAGCCCATACATCTGACAAATTTGTAAATGTTTCTCTCCTTGTCACATCATATACTACAATACATGCAAAATTTGACGTATGAGAGTTAGTCCATGGAAGACTAGTTCCATAAGAATCATAAAATCTCGTGAGTAAACAATCAGAGACTATATTTCCAATTTTTGATTGTGTTGCATACTTCATTTGAATCTTGACTGTATGATTCCATGGAAGAACGATTCAGAAAAATATAAAAAAATAAAAATCTTACAGCAAGACTGGATTAGTTATATGCGTATTTTTATTTTGCTCTTCATTTTGCATCTAGAAGAATAAAATGTACAAATATAGCGTGGGGATTAGTTCATTTTCACCCATGCATCATTCAAGAAAATACATGTCCACACAATTTAGAATGAACTTTCGAACTTGTACTGGCATACCAAGAATAATCCCTTGGGCACCTCTGTAGTAAGAGCTCGTCAATGTCCTGAATCTCTCCTGTCCAGCTGCACAATTCATAAACCAATCAGAATTCCCAAAATGGCTAGGGAAAAGAAACTGTTCCATTCATGACGTTACTTAATGCAATGGGAAGAGTTTGAAGCAGAACAGTTTAAAATCAAAGCTCACGATTAAGGACTATCAGACATAAGTCTTTCCGTCAACAAGTAACAAGAGGGCTACATTCAACTTGTTTATATATGTGGTAACATGGAGTTCTCTTCTTCTCACAGAGATTTTGATACCTGGTTCCAATGGATCTCAATTTGAACTTCCTAAACACCAAGTCAAGCCATATTGAATTGAACTGCGGGGTTAGTTCGGTTTTTTTGAAGTTTATGATTTGATTGCATGTTCAAAAAATCGAGTGGTGTGGTTCAAATTGGGGTTTCACATCTTTAGTCAAACCGAGTCAGGTCAAACCATTAACCTGAACTGCCAAGTTGAACCATTGAACCCAATCACTTTGCGATTCTTGTTTTCTGCTTTTTGTATATTTTCATTGATTACTCAAATTGTAGAAGATAAGTATGTAATTTACGTTTGCTCTCATATAATAATTTGCCTGCCTTGGATTTTACCTATTAATTTATTTATTTTTTTACTTTTCACTTGGGTTAAATAAAATGTCTAAATTGCTTGAATTGTCTTGATTATGAACCAAAAGCAAGAATATTTCACCATACAAATGAGTCACGTGTATAGTGGATGTAATACTCAGCTAGAAGAAATTCTCAGCTAAGGTAATAGGTACTCCCTCCGTCCCAAAATGTTTGTCTCATTTGACTTTTTTGTTGAACTTTGACCACAAATATATGACAATTTAATTATGTTCATGAAATTCTAAAAATTCCTATTGATTCACCATTAATAATATTATCAACAACAGCTTTTAGAATTTCATGAACATGATTGATCTCTCATAAATTTGTGGTCAAAGTTCAACAAAAAAGTCAAATGGGACAAACATTTTGGGACGGAGGGAGTATGTCTTACTAAACAGCAAACCCTTATGGGATTGGCTAAAAGAGATTTCAGTTGAACCACCAAACCTAACCAATACACTGAACCAGAAAACCACCAAATCGAGTTACCAGGTAGAACCATTTCACTGAACCGAGCCGATGCAATTTCATCCGGTTCAATGTCATTTTTTTTAAATTTTTTTTTTTGGATTTGATCTTGAATACTCCCTCCGTCCCACTACATTAGACACCCAAGGAGTGGGCACGGGAACTGAGAAAAACAATTAAATAAAGAAAAAGCAAGCTGTGGAAGAAAAATTATTAGGAGATTTGACCTCCCTAATCTTTCCAGCCATGATTTAAATTTTTGGCTCCAACAATTAAACTAGGTAAGAAAACAGTGGAATTTTCCCTCCTAATTAACTTTCAGTACAACAATTCAAAATTCCCTCCTAATCTATTAACACATTCTATAAATACAAACAACCTTTTAATGCTACAGTTTTTCTTCACCCAGTTGAACAGTTGAAGTCTCATAAAAAATCATCATAGACTTCTTGCTCTTTGAAAAACCAGTTGAAGTCTCATAAAAAATCATCATAGACTTCTTGCTCTTTGAAAAAACAGTAACAACAAATCATCATTGTGAAAAAATCAAACTGAGTAACAACAAATCATCAATTTATTTTCAGAAACTGAGTAACAACTAATCATCATTTCACACACGAAAAAGATTTCCACAACAAAATGCACTCTTAATCACCCAATTGCTGAAAGAAACAAGTAAAAAGTGGAGATACGACCTGTTCAGTAGATGAACTCAAGAATTCTCGGACTACAGCCGGAGCTGGGTAGTATGGACTGTCGATATCATCCTTACCAATAAATCTAGGTAAGAAACATGCCATCATTCTCAGAGTAGAGAGGTAATCACTAGCTTGTGATTCAATGTCCACCAACTACGTTGAACAACGCCCGAACCCTTTTCAAACTCCATCGCCATTGGATATGAATCACCGTAAAGGGAGACTCCGTCACCGCGTTATCATCAACGACGACGAATCCCAGTAAAATAAAAGTTTGATTCCCCCAAAATGGCGATTCATGAGATTGGTAGAAGAATCTTCACAACTCACCGATTTAGGGCTTGGATATGAATCGGCATCAAAGGGAGGATAGACGTCCACCATAGAATCTTTGTAAAGGGGAGGCTCCGTCGCCGGCGTATCATCTACGGGCAACGAATCCGTAACATAAAAGCTCGATTGCCCCAACAATGGCAGATTCATGAGATTCAAGGCAGAATCTTCACAAGTCGTCGAATTAGGGCTTGGATATGAATCGGCATCAAAGGGAGCATAGACGTCCACCGTAACACCTTTGGGGGACACCAAATCGAAGCTTTTTAGCCTCGACAATGGCAGATCCATGAGAGATTTTGAGGAATTTGGTATACGGCGTAGCAAGAGAACTTAGGGTTCTTGAGAGAAAAAACAAGGAAAAGAATTGACGAAGTGGGTTGGAATGGGGCGTTGGATTTTCTTGGGTAAAGGGTCGTTTAGATTAGGAGAAAGTTGGATTAATTAATAAAATGTTAGGATTAGTATTACTTTAATTAATATCATTAATGGCTAAAGTGGTGGGGTCCATTAATATAAAAATATAAAAAAATGGTTATTTTTGGAAGGTGTCAAGTGAAGTGGGACGGCCCAAAATGGAAAGAAGTGTCAAGTATAGTGTGACGGAGGGAGTATATGAAATGTGATTTGGTTCGCCTTTTACCCTTAACGAACAGGACGAAAACATCTATGCGCCTAATTTGGTTCTTTCTCCTAATACCTTTTCACTGTTCAAGAGCCAGCTTAGTGCCAAAAATACCCTAGGTAAAAGGTATACCGGCATTCTTTTCCTAGTATACATTTTTTTTAAGGAAGTTGCATTTCTAGGTTTTTCATTGTGTATATATGTAGTTCTGTTAAGTAAATCTCCCTGTTACATTGTCTTCATTAGTTATCCAAGAGGAAGCAGGAAAAAAAAAAAAAAATCAAAACTCTGAAATCATGTTACTTGCACAATATAACCTACGGAATCAATGAGACAACAAATTACTCCCTCCGACCCATAAATATAGTCCCACTTTTTAAGTGGTTAGTTTGATTGAACTTTGACCAAAGATTTAAGAAATAATTAATTATCCAAATGAAATTCTAAAACTTGTTATTGATACACCATTAAAAGTATTACCAAAAACAGTTTTTAGATTTTCGTTAGGATAAATAGATTCACATATATAATCGGACAAAGTTCACTTAAACTTACCTCTAAAAAAGAGGGACTACCTTTACAGGGCGGCGGGAGTATAAGGTAATAAAGGAAATCCAACATTTACCCATTTGAATCATGTTTGAGATGATTGTTAAAAAATAGAGTACTTTACCGGTGTCCCATATTGTAAGCTTTATTCTTTTATCGCCAACCTTGAGCTGCTTGATTTTAAAGTCCACACCTGATCATCAACGGGAGAGTAAAATAATTAAATTAAGCAGACAGAGCTCAGAAAAATCATCCTACAAATATATTCCAGTGTATTCTCAATAAACTAGCTGCAACAAGGTCTGAGTCTTCACAAGCAAAACTCCTAGTTTTTCTCCAGTAGTTTTCTCACTCTCTTCGGTTTCATTTTCAGACTGCTTTTCCATCTACATTACAATATCCTCCTTTTAATCAGTTGCAAGGTCGGAACCGACTCAGAGAGCAGGGCCCAATAAATTTCCACACTGATCCTAGTGCAATGGATCAGTGTGGAAATTTATTGGCGGTCATCAGCAGGACCAGTAAACGAAAAGAACCAAAAAAAAACTAGAGGGGGCTATTGCCCCCATTTGTTTTTTTTTTAAAAAAATACTAGTGCAATGTTTCCAACTACTTCTAAATTTAGGAGATTTAATACAATATATGCAAATTTGCTCTCGTTTATGTAAGAAAAAAAATGCACTACAAATTTTTTCTTTAAAAAATCGGATAAAGACAAAATATGTTATGCAAGTTTTTTTCCCCATTTACAGAAATTTCTAGCTCCACCACTAGTATAACATAGTACTAGTGTAATAAGTGTATACACACGTCTGTCAAATACAGTAATGGAGTAATATACTCCGTCCCATAAAACCTTACCCACTTACTATTCTGACGTTCAATGTAAAAGAACTTTGATCAAGCATTAATGTCAAACTAATCATTCTAATGAAATTTTAAAAATTGTTATTGATAAATCACTTAATGATTTATCAATAACAATTTTTAGATTTTCAATATGGCGATTAAATTGACATTTTTGTTTGGTCGCCAAAAACAAAAGTGGGTAAGGTTTTATGGGACGGAGGGAGTATACCTATGTCTAGTGGCGAAGGTAGGCACATGCGGGTCGGTCGACCCCCTTCCGTTTGGGAAAGTGTCAATATAAGGACCTTTGAATTTTTTTTTTAATGATTTTTTAGTACTAAAAATGATGGATTTATACATATTTTGACCCCCTTAATTTAATTTTGAGAAGAAGCTATACTAAATTATTATTTTGACCCTCTTGTATTATGCTAAATTTGAATCTTATCCCAAAAACAGTATTGACCCCTTCGATATACTCCCCCGTACCATAGTAATATGCAAAAAGACCTATATTGATCGTAACAAGTAATTAGCAAAATCCCAAAAAAGAAATAAGACCCACTTGTTATACTCACAACAATTACCCACTTACTTCAATTTCTATCTCGTATCCAACCGTCTACACTTACAACACATCACTTTAAACTTTTCTCATTAATTATTGTGTCAAGTAAAATTGTGCATATTTCTCGGAAACGAAGGGAGTAAAAAATTTCTGACTTCGCCACTTTCTAAGTCTATACTCCCTCCGTCCCATTAGTATTAGCACAAACACTGTTTGCGCGGGAATTAAGGAATATGATATTTTAATAAAATGTTGTGAGTGTAAAAGAATGAGTGGAGAGAGAATGAGTGGAGGGTGTAATAAATTATAATGGTGTTGTGAGTATTAAAATAATGTAGGAGAGAGAATGAGTGGGGTTGGGTGAATATTTTATTAATATAAAGTTTCCTTTTTGGGAGTGTGCGGATATTAGCGGGACGCCCAAAAAGGAAAGTGTGCTAATATTAGCGGGACGGAGGGAGTACATATAATCCTACAAGTATAAGATTAGCAACAATTATAATCATGGCCAATTAGACTTTTAAACCCTTGTACTATTATGAAGCTGCGGTTTTAACCATCGTTGTTTTTTTTTGGCAATTTTAACCACCCTTCTAATATTATGCAGTCATATTAACCTTATTCCCAAACTCCATTAAAAAAATTTAACTTTCGTTAAATAATTTAACAAAACATAACAAGATTATAACCTATATGATGACTTGGTAATAATTTTATGCATGTATCGCGGACATATATTTACGCCAGAGGGAAAAAAAGCCCTAAAAACGATAAGAGCGCAACAGAGAGTGAGAACTTAAGGTTTTTTTTAACGGAGTAAATATATGTCTGCGATACATGCATAAAATTATAACCAGGTCATCATCTAGGTTATAATCTTGTTATGTTTCGTTAAATTATTTAACAAAAGTTAGATATTTTTAACGAAGTTTGGGAATAAGGTTAATATGACTGCGTAATATTAGAAGGGTGGTTAAAATTGCCAAAAAAAAACAACGATGGTTAAAACCGCAGCTTCATAATAGTACAAGGGTTTAAAAGTCTGATTGGACTATAATCATCAACACATAGTTAAATAGAAACTTCAAGGATCAAGGTAAAAAATTAATAAAGCAGCCAATCAATTTCCATTTAAATAACAACAAAATTCGTACAATACGAGTATACAACTATATATACACATCAATTATACGTATTCATATGCATTAAGCGAGAAATTAGTGAAAGAGAATTTTACCGATGGTAGGAGCAAGATCCTCGACGGTGTTAGAGATGAAACTGACGAGAAGACTACTTTTGCCTACGCCGGAATCTCCGATCAGCAAGATCTTGAATGAGAGATCATAACTGCTGTTGCTTTGCCCTGAAGATGACCCCATCGAAATCCGATGACCGCTATATTTCCTCTCTCACACACTGTACTGTGTGTGGAACTAGAGAGAGAGAGAAATGTGAGTAGAATTTAGAGAGACAACGTGCGTTTGTCAGAATTGATTTGGATTCTGTGTGAGTGTGAGAGAGAGAGAGAGAGAATGTGTGGGTGGTGGAGAGAGAAAACGGCTAGTAAAAGAAGAAAAAAAAAGTAGCTGAGGAAAGTTGAGGAACGACGTAATTCTTTCGCTTTTCTTGTCGTTTTGAATTGGTGAACTGAAATGCTATTCGTTTATTGCGCGAAAAAGGCCAACTGGTTCTTTCTTGGGAAGGGAGATAGTGGGGATTCGGGATCATTGTAATTCGATTTAGTGGTGCAGCTGATTCGATTCATAACGAACTCAATTAAATTACTCTCTCCGTTTTAATAAAAGCTTCATCAATTTTTTAAAAAGGCGTTCCGTTAAAAGCTTCACCTTTTCTAAAATGGCAAAAAATTTTTAATATTTCACTCACTCATTCTCTCTCCTATTTTACTATTACACTCACAATATTTTTCAAATTTACTATTTCCTCCACTCATTCTCTCTCCTATTTTACTATTACACTCACAACATTTTTTCTATTTACCAATTTTCTTAATTTGCATGTCGAACCAAAATGATGAAGCATTTATTGAGACGGAGGAAATATGTGTTTGGTTCGTTTTTTAAATACAGATGGTTTGGTTCGATTTTAAAAATCGTCAAATTACATGATTTGTTTTATGGTTTGATTTTTTAGTTCGAAACAATCCGAATCAAATCACATTGAATCACGATTTGAGATTGTCAGACCGAATTATCAGACTCGAATGGTCAAATCAAATCATCAGACCGAATCATCAGATCAAACCATTAGATCAAACTAATAGATCGAACCACTATTTCACATATATTAACGTATATTAGATCAATAAAATAGCATACATTACATCATACTAATACTAACCCCCGTTTTGCATCTTATTAAATATTAATTTTATTATTTATTATATTCAGTGTGATAAATAACTAATCAAGTTCTTTGCACATTCAACATTATATAATGTGTTTTCTTTCCTTCCGCCTCTTTTTTTCTCTAGTCTATCTCTTCCTTCGACATTTCTCTTCAACTCCCACATCCCTTGCTCTTATTTCGTGGTCACGGAAACGGAAGATTTAAACAAATTTGATAATAAGTTGCGGTATGAAGCGTGGTTCAAATCGTGATTTGAATAACTGTTTAATCCGTATTATAAATCATGATCTGAACCACGATCTGGATTGCGGTATGAACAATGGTTTGAACCGCAATCTAAACCACGGTTTGAAACACACAACCGAATCAGGTTTGAACCAAACCATGACGGTTTGGTTTGGTTCGATTTGAACTTTTTCATAGTTCGGTTTAGTCAGAAATTTTCTCAAACCGATGATTAGTGATTTGGTCTGTAAATTGGTAGAGACCGAGCCAAAACAAACCATTTATATTCGATTTTATAAAAGTTGAGGATACGTAGCCGAGATAGTTTGCGAGGTAGATTGAAGGATGAGATGCATGAACCGAATTAAATGTCTTAAATATTATTAATAAAAAATTTTAAATGTGGACCGTCGAAATCAAAATGAATGACTGAAATCGGACAATCCGATGGTGGCAGTGGTGTGTAATTTTGGGTTTGGAATATGGGCAATTGTTGTTCCAAACTTGGGTGGTGGGTCAACATCTTGGGTGGCCTTTTACACACTCCTTATTTATTTCATCCAAATATGGTATCTTGGAGCTGCAGAATAAAGAGTCATGAGCATGTTAATAGAAGGTCGGCCAAGGCAAGGCCAAGGCCAACTCATCAGTCATCAGCAAGCCTTTTCACTTGAACGTCGCGGGACGGGACGGGATGGGCGGGACCGCACTATATTGTCCCGCGACTAAAACGGAACGAGACGGGACGGGACAAAACGAGACGGGACTAAAATATTCCGTTCCGTCCTGTCCCGTCCCGTCCTGTCCCATTTGTATGGCTGGACGGGACGTCCCGACGGGACCGTCCCAACTTGATGGCTCTACTCACATCCGACCTCAGCGGTCACCTTAGGACATCACCACGTCCTCGCCTTCATCTGGCCGAGGATACCACCACGTCCTCATGCACAACAAACTCACCTCACACACACGAACTACGATCAGGCTTGATTCCCATTCAGGATACGTAGAAATCCTACCAAAGGGTCCAGCCATCCGACCTAAGCGGTCACCTCAGGACACCACCACGTTCTTACATCCGACCTCAGCGGTCACCGCAGGACACCACCACGTCCACAGCCGATGACCTACGCGGTCATCTTCTCTCCCCCAAAAAGCGATTCAGATCGGGACCCTTAATCGACGACCCCACTTTCTTCATAAGTGACGTCACCGAGGGGCTTCTGTAAGTACCCCAATCCGGATCGTTCCCCATACGAGCACACGGGAAACACCAAGGACTCATGCAAACGTGATCCCGAAGACCCGTAACCTCCAAAAAGTCCAAAACCACCAACCAAACCAAGGGATGACCTTTAAGGGATAAAATGGGATAGAAGGACTTTTCAGAAATTACAAAAAAAACCACTTGACATAGTGGTCCGCACGGACCACTTTGCAGGGTGAAAATAATGATGAAAAAAATCCCCTTAAAGTCCAAAATATTTCCTCAAATCCGGGAAAACCAAAAAAATGGTAATAACACAACAATTCATGCGGACCACTTTGCATATTTTCTAGGCCTATAAATAGAGGACTCCCCCTCTCATTTTCTGCACACCTCCATTCTCTCCTCCCTCCCCCCAGCAAGCTGGGACAAGTCTGAGCCTTCCCGAGGCCCTTCGGCCCTTCCCGAGGCCTCCCGAGCCTTCCCGAGGCACTCCCGAGCCATCTCGAGGCGCTCCCGAAGTATCTCGAAGCCCTGCCGGTCCATCCCGAGCCATTTTGAAGCATCCCGAAGCCCTGTCGGTCCATCTCGAGGCATCCTAAAGCACGGGCGAAGCTCTGCCCGCACATCCCGAGACATCCCGAGGCACGCCGAAGCTCTGCCCGCACATACTTAGCCATCCTGAGACACAGCTTCGCACATCCCTAGCAATCTCGAGGCACGCCTAAGCTCTGCCCACATATACCTAGCCATCCCGAAGCACGCCGAAGCCCTGCCCGCATATACATAGCCATCCCGAGGCACGCCGAAGCTCTGCCCGCACATCTCGAGACATTCCGAGGCCCGCCGAAGCTCTGCACTCACATACCTAGCCATCCCGAGGCACGTCGAAGCTCTGCCGGCATACACCGATCCATCCCGAGACACGCCGAAACTCTGCCGGCACACACACCGGTCCATCCCGAGGCAATCCCGATCCATCACGGTCCGTCCCGATTGACCCCCGATGTTTCAAGTCAAACACACTCCCCCGCGGAAGATAGACACGAACCAACATTGGTAAGGCCTCCTTCCAAATATCTTTCAATTAATTTCAATATTTAAATACATAGCATACAATGTAGACATCATTTTTAAAATGCAATTTTAAAAGCGCACACACACACACAACTTTTAAAGAAAGAGGGGTATCGAAAGACTCGTGTATACGAGGCGACTCGGGTGAGCTCAACTATCTCTTCCTGAGGCGTAACCTGACATCCGAACTCAAAATATCATCACAAAAAAAAACATTTTCTCAATGTTTTGGGCATAATCAAAACGACGTGGCGACTCTACAAAAACAGCACACCGTTCGAAAATGAGAGATGCCGTCCGCGTTCGCGGATCGGGTAATTTCACTTTCGTGAAAAACTTTGGACGGCCATTGTCCTCCAAGACAAGCAACCAAAGGGAGATCTCTTGCCTGGATTCGGGCCACATGGTGCTGGGTATTTTAACATGCCATACCGCAGCCATACTACACAATACTTTTCTTCTTCTTCCTCCGGCAGTCAGAATGTGGATCAAGATACGTTCGATGCTCGGATTTCAGAGAGAGGTACAAAGGCAAGTGGAGCTAGAGCGTCATGAGCGAGAAGATTCATATCGTCAATTGCAAATCCAGATGGAGAGCAAGTTGGAGGAACGTCTTCGGGAAGAGCGAGAAATTGCCCAAAGACTAATTTGGGAAGAGCGAGAAGTTTCGGAAAGATAGTTTTAGGTGCGCGCGCAAAGACAGTTTAAGGAGCGCATGCAACAAGTATTGGCCACCATGAATTTGCAACAACAGCAACCTACTAGCGATAATGCCTCTGCCTCATCAGTCGGTCAATACCTTGATCTGGATGGTGGTCGTGACCCTAGTAGGCGAAGTGGTGGTAGCGGTAGCGGTAGCGGTAGCGGTCGTGGTCGTGGTCGTTAAACTTGTATTTTATTTGGCATGTACTTAAGTAGTTTTTAACATGTTAGTGTTTGTTTGAAAATGTTTGTATTTGTTTAAACAAGTTGGTATTTGATTGTTTAAACAGGTTGAGATTTGTTTAAAACAGGTTGTTTGAACATGTTATAGCCTTATATGTGGTTTACAAAAAAAAAACAGCATTTTTTTAAAAAAAAATCTGGGCAGATTACCGACGAAAATTTTCGTCGGTATATCAGTTAAAAATATGTGATTACCGACGGAGGTGTCCGTCGGTAAATCCATTGAAAAATGATATTAGCATTACCGACAGACTATTCCGTCGAAATTTATACAATCGTTCCCGACGGACATGTCCGTCCGTAAGGAAGTTCGCCGGCCGTTTCCCCGACGATATCCCCGTAGAGATTACCGACTGACCAATTTCGACTAGGGGTGTTCACGGTCCGGATTGGTCCGGATTTTATCATAATTTCAAAAAAACAGGACCGGACCAATTGTTCGGTTCTGTCTAAATTCAGGACCAGGACCAGACCATTACATTACAGGACCGCTCACATTGGTCCGGTTCCAATGGTTCGGTCCATGTCCGATTCTATCGATTTCACAAGTTACACTACTATATATTTTTTCTATAGATAAAACATGCAACAACTTTTTTTTTTCATGAAACCAAAATATAGGACGATTACATAAACAAAGTTCAAATAAAAATATTCAGACATACAACAAATTAACTGAAATAGAGGAACAAAAGAGAAAAACATAAACATGATTCAGACCCTAATAACTAAATTCAGATGCAAAATTGTAAGAAAATTGAAAATACGAGTAGATTGGAGGTAAAGACTGAGAAAATAATATCAAAATCTCATTAAATCATTACCTTTTATTGGAGATTTGAGAGGCAAAATAGCATAGTAATAATGTTCTGCAATCTCGCATTAAAAACAGATCTGTGTCGTAGATTAATTACTTCGATTCTGTTCTGCGCCAGTCGGTAGAGATCGATGGTGGTGCCATGGTTGGACGGTGAGTCGAAATCGGGCGCCGCCATGAAAAATCAATTTGATTTCTAGGGTTGAGAATTGAGATGAGAGAAAGACGAGAGAGATATGAAAAAGTTTTCGTAAACTTGTAATGGGATAGATAAGGTCACATCAAAATTATTTTATATTTTTTGGAAATGAAAGAGATATGATAGGGTTAGGGTTTTCGTAAACTTGTAATGTCATTTGGATGGATAAGGTCACATCAAAAATTATTTTATATTTTTTTGGAAATTAGGAATTTGAAATTATATATATATATATATATATATATATATATATATATATATATATATATATATATATATATATATATATATATATATATATATATATATATATATATATATATATATATATATATATATTATACATAATATCTACATAATCGGTCCGGTCCGGGTTCGGTCCAGGATCATATATATTTTTTCAAAAATCAGGACTAACCCAAATAATCGGTTACATATAAATTTGAGACCAGAACCAAACCAATTCTATTGGATTGGTCCGATTTTTATTGGTCTGATCCGGTTCTATCGATCAAGTCCGGTCCGTCGATTTTTTTGTTCAGCCCTAATTTCGACCATTAATTTGGGTTTACCGACGGACGGTCCGTCGGCATTACCAATCAGTTATTATCGACGAACACCGACGGATGTCATCCGTCGGTAAAGCCTCATTACCGACGAAAAATGATTTTTTGACGGACTTTTCCGTCTGCAATGGGCCAGTTTCTAGTAGTTCTATGTCCAACGTAAAAAGGTAATGTATTCTTAGCTATTTTGAGATCACGTTATTTCCATACAGATTCATACAAACTCGTAACACCACATCTCATTATCACGCCGGAGGATATTAGCCGTATACCACCCCGTATATTCGTTTGTTCATGGTTTCAGGCCATATTTGATGGAGATCAACTTATTGCAGGATTAATATTGATCTGGATCGTTTCATACGTAATCATAAAATATATCTTATTCTTAAATAATATAAAAAAATTATTTTTTATAATTTTTTGTTTAAAGTTCAATCAAATAGTATTTTTAGTTTTTTTTAAAAAAAAAAATTAATTAGCACACTAATATGTTTTCAAAAAAAAACATATATATGTAACTAATTAAGTGTTTTTTAAAAAAATGGTTATTGATTTTGTATAACAATAATATTTAGATATTTTTATTCATAATTTTCTTAAATGTAGAGTGTCTCTTAAATGAAAATAGTTATTGATTATGTTTAGAAATTTATAATATTATTAAATTAATGTGATGATATATTTTTGTTGAATTTTTTTTCAAAATTATATTATATTAATTTTTTTATATTAAATTTTCTTTTTCTTCATTAATTTCATCAAACTAAGTGATTTTTTTAGCTAATAGTTATAATGTAATTTTATTTTTAAGAAATATGATTGAAATCTTATCTATCCACCTTTTTAACACAACTTTTGAGTTTGTTATTTATTAATTAAAACTCAAAGAAAAGAATAAAATAAAATAAAAACTGAGATTTTTACTTTTTAGTGTTTTATTGATTCATCTTCTTGAATAATAATATAGATTTAAGTTATTTATGTGAACTTTCACAAATAAAAAATATTGGTAAACAAAAAGTATAAGAATGGATTTTCAAAAATTGGGTTAGTTAATTTAATTTGAAAATTTAAGTTGATTTTTTTGGGGTTATAGATAGTTTATTTGTTGCTAAAACAATAAATAAAATATTTTTAAAAGGCACAGATTAATGAAAAAAAGAATATTTTCAAAAGAAAACTATTTCAATATAATGAATTAATGTATACAAGCAATTGGTAACTATTTCATAATATTTTTCTAAAAAAAATCTATTTTATATGATATTTTAAAATAAAAAATATAAGATAATTTTTTAAAAAGAAAACTATTTTATAATATTGGTTAGAAAATATAATGTATAACTTTATAATAAGATTATACCAAAAAAGACTTTTTTAAAATACACAGATTAATGAAAAAATAGAGTTATTACTTATAAATGAGATAATTATTTCTATTTAAAGATATTCATGCAAATAAAATGAGATAGTTATAGTAACTATTTTGATTTAGTTTAAATTATTTATCAAAGCTTTTCGTGCGTTTAACGACGGGGATTATACTAGTTTCAATATAATGAATTAATGTATACAAGCAATTCGATTGAGAAAGAAAGAGGAAAACCCAGTTCGAATTTGAAAGCAGAACCCGTATAAGAGAGAGAGAGAGAGAGAGAGAGAGAGAGAGAGAGAGAGCAAGTGCCCTTGTTCTTTTTCTTCAAATCTGGCCATGGGAGATCTGTTATGTGTTTATGGGTATTGAAACCCAGATCTTGTCTTGTAGGGAATGTTGGCTTCACTTCGAACATAAGATTTCGTAGGAGGGGCTGCAAAAAGAGGGTGGGACTGTGGACAAGGGCAATGTGCTGAGGGTGGCTGGGAAGAAATGGTGGTGAGGAGAGTACGAGATGGCGTTGAGAGAGAGGGGAAGGTGAGTGTTTTCTATATTTTGGGTTTGGGGTTTGGGATTTTTACCAATAAGCCCTTATTAGGAGGTGGAATTTATAAAAAAATAACATCACATTTCATATTTTACCTTAGGATCCATAAGTGAAATCCATTTTACACTACAAGAAACAGGCTTATTTACGGCGGTTAAAATCCGCCGTAAATCTAGCGCCCCCGTAGTATATAGTATTCTGGCGGACTAGCTTGTAAATAAATAGACCCCCGTATAAATCATCGCCGTATATACTATATACGTCGGAACAACCGCCGTATATACTATATACGGCGGATATACCACCGCCGTATATAAATAAAATACATACGTATAATATGGCGTATTTGAGTGATCTTTATACGGCGGAATGTGTAACCGCCGTAAATAAGAGACGAGTCGTCCGCGGCTGTAACGAGTCGTCCCGGTTGCACACCCCCGCGGGTTCCCTCGTCCAAGCGAGTCGTCCATGTAGCCATTTTATACGGCGGTTACTATATCCGCCGTAAATAACTAAATAGGGACGACTCGTCCGCCATGGCACGAGTCGTCCCATTTACGCCCTCTTGGTTCCCTCGTCCCCCTTTGGGCACGAGTCGTCCCTAGGTTTATACGGCGGATTTAGTCACCGCCGTAAATAAGCCTAATTTTTTTTTCCCCGACTTGTATAATTCATTTTCCCCAAAAATACGTTCACAAAAACCAAATTCAACTGTACACACACAATATAACCAAAAATACACAAATCCAATCAATATTTACAATCTACATATTAACACGATTAATGTTGAATGTATCCGGACATAATAACCATTATACAAAAAAGTTATTAGTTGTTGAATGTATCCAAAATACACAATGTCTAAAATCCACAACACCTATTCATTACCGTCATTTCCACGTCCTTCCATCCAACAACGTTTCAATTCATCAATTTGTTGTTGTAACTTAAGGCGTTCCTCCTCAAGTTGTTGTTATGCTTGCTCGAAGTCGTTGTTGTAGCTTGTCGGCGTTCCTCCTCATTTTGTCGGCGTTCCTCCTGAAGTTGTCTTTCAAAATCTGCTCGACCCCGCCACCGCCTCCGCTACGGTGTGCGAGAAGGTTGGGATTTACCAAACACCTTAGTTTTGTTCGGACCGCCTCCCATACATCGAACTCTCCCATGGTCATCGAACCAAACATACCAACAAAAATATTTTCACGCGTCGCGAGAGAGTTTTGTTGCTCCTCAGCGACTCCTCAATTGCATCATTAAGCGTTCGTTTGTAACAAAAACAACATGTTCAATATAAATGTTTTAACTTTAATTAATATTATGAAAATGAAGTTAGAAATGAAAAAAGTATTCTATAGAATAACAAAGCCGAAACGAGAAAAGGTTGAAACTTTAACTTACAATCATTTGAGTGGTTTCTTGATCTGCGGGTGTTTTGCCGTGCGCGTATGTATGAAACGCAAGCGATCGGTTGGTAAACCCTTGTCGCCTCTCTACAATTTATAATAGAATCATTTGACCAAAAAAATATATTTATATACGATACAAAAAGAAACATTAATTGAATTGACAGCGAGAACTAAATTGAACGATGACAAACCTCTTTGATGACTTTGGAATGGGACATTTTCCGGTCCTATTCGAGCACGATTGTTTTTCTCGATTCAATTTATTTGTTTCGATATTTCCTGGAAAAAAAAAAAAGATAATATTAGTATTAATTTGACTACTTATATAAGACATTCACGATAATAGATTGAGATTAATTTGAAATATACCCGAGCCTTGGGCGTACCCCACATCGCAACAAGTGCGGCCCATTGATCCGCAACGCACCCACGGGGTGGGTGAGTCAATGCGTCTTGGTCGGATTCATACATCTTATAATCTTTGTTTCAAGCGAGTAATAATATTCATAAGCGAGTCAATATTCATAACAAAGTCATAAGCGAGTAATATTCATAAGCGAGTAATACTTATTATATGCTTGTCTCACATTGTATTTCAGATCACGCCACGCTTTAGCGAGAGAAAGAGCCATAGCAGGAAATACTCCGGAGGAGCATTTGTATTTTCCTATATACACAAGTCAACAAAGAAAAAAAAAACAATTGTTAGAGAATCATAAGACTTTTGACTACGTACTAGAGATTTATGTAAGAAATATGGATTACAACTTACCAGAACGTCATTCCATACGTTATTTATGCACTCGTGGTCCATACGAGACCACTCTCTAGTTAATGGGAAATGTTCCCCATTTTTAGCAAAAATTCCTATACGAGTAGCTAATTGTGCCATTTCCCCACCAATTGGTTGACCATAATTATTCCATATTATGATCAATCTCTCTTTACCCCATTTGGCGGTTGGTTTTGCCAACCCTCTTCCTTTAGGGTTAGAGCCACGACACAGTAATAAATTTTTCTTTGGAGGCATATACGTCATATGACAATTCAATTATAGCACAAGAATTGGATAAACCAAGTAAAGGACCCAAAAAAACAGTCTTATAATATATGTATAAGACCTATAAATTTATTATAGGTCTTATGTATCATGTATAAGACCTATAAAATGCCTAGAAACAACAACAACAACAACAACAACAACAACAACAGCAACAGAAACAACGGCGGCAGAACAAACAACAACAACGGAAACGAAGCAATGGCTTGATATGACAAAATATTACTACACTTGGAAATATTCAAAGATAAAAGTTGACATAACATGTGATATTACATGATCATCATAAAAAATATTACTACACTTGGAAATATTCAAAGATAAAAGTTGAAAAAAATTGGACCAATACTATCCAAGGAAGTAATGCTCCATTCATTTTTAGGCACTATATAAATACAATCACATAAGACACAACATATCATATATGAGTCCTACATATTCATTACACCTATGTACTACAAGTATAGTTAAAGAGTTATTAAATTTATACTCATTAACCTAGGTTTAAAAGCTTGCAAAGGTGCTCGCTCAAGGCGGTTTGAGCACGACTCGTGCTGAAGGTCACGAGTCGTTTCTAGGCCCTGTACGACTGATTCCAAGGCCACGACTGGTGCCTCACGACTCCTTAGCATGGTCACGAATCGTGCTCATGTGCACGAGTCGTGCCCCTCAAAACGATCTTGCACCTCCCCCCATCTAGCATCCTCTAAAGTCTGTCGACTCTGTTCCCGAGCGATAACCTCCCCCCATCTAGCATCCTCCAAAGCATGTCGGCTCTGCTCCCGAGCGATCCTTGATCGCTCTGCTCCTCCTCCAAAATGCCCTCATGGTATCCCACCGATCAAAAGAACCCTTGGCTCACGGTTCTCCTCTCCTCCGACCACCCTGTCTCTCACGATCCTCCTCTTCCTGCTCCTCATCATCCTCCTCATCAACGGGATCCATTTGATCATCAACACCGGGCATACGCGAATGCACGGCTTGTTCACCACTCGGAAACGTGGCCCCTACCACCCGCAACGGACCGTCCTCACGGGAGTACCATATTCAAACAATAAAGACCTGTTGTCTGCAGCCCTCAGGTCCCTCACAAACTTGTCATACTGCACTAGCGAGTCTACGAGAATAAAAACTTCGTGCCCCCATCAATCTCATCGCCTCGGGTTTTGGTTCACCCACACAAGCTTGAGCAATCAATGTGATCATCCCCCTATTGATATGTTTTCCTTTTGGTAAGGGCAAATGCCTCACATCTCCGAACAAAAATATCAACCCAATCGGGAATCACACGAAAACTCCTCAACCACAATTCGCAAAAGGTTTACCATAGCCACATTCAATTGAGCGGGCTCTCCGTTTGCCAACCAAGACATAGATAGACCTCTGTAAAATAATTTCCAAGCCGGGTGAGAAAGAGAGGAAGCCCTAAGGTATTTTTTTTTGCAGGGCAATCCTGTGAGCTCCGAAAAGAAAAAACAAGTCCCCCCA
Source organism: Adenophora triphylla var. japonica (assembly GCA_022495995.1). NCBI lineage: Eukaryota > Viridiplantae > Streptophyta > Magnoliopsida > Asterales > Campanulaceae > Adenophora > Adenophora triphylla. The sequence continues at coordinate 88,282 of JAFEMH010006273.1, read as the reverse complement.
TCAGACTCGACCCAGTTTCCTCTCGGCTGATCAACCCCAAAGATTTGCCTCAACTCATCATAATCCACTCGATAGGCTTCATCATTCATATGAAACCGAATAGTATTTTCTTGTGACCCCTGGCCTACCTCCAAAGTTGAAAGGAACTCAAGTGAATATCTCAAATACGTAGATGGAGTCTTCCCCAGGAAATTACCTAACCCGGCTTGCGTCATCAATTCTGTTACTAACGTCTCTAAACCCAAATCCCTCAACACCGGCAAATGAAGGAAAGTGGTGACTTGAAATTTCCTACCCTCCAAATTCCGCCATTTTTCTTTTGAGCGGCGGTCAATTGGGTCAATCCCATATACGGATCATTTGGGACTACGGGCGGCGGGTTTTGTCTACCCCTCTTGTTGCTACCCCCTCTAACATCTCTCTCCTTAGGAGGCATATTTTCAACACAAAAACCACCTATACATAAGACGGAGAGACACAAATTTTAGTAATAACATTGTCTTAGTAAATAGTAAGCAAATAAGACCTAAACAAATACATATTATATAGAAGTAACAATATTAATATTCAACCATACAAAAATAACAAGTTTGATTGAAACATGAAACTTAAGTAATAACATTGTCTTAGTAAATAGTAAGCAAATAAGATCTAAACAAATACTACTCAAACTAATCATCATCATTATCGGCCATATCAACATCATCATTATCGACCATATCAACATCTAGGTCATTGATATTAGTAGTTTCAATCTCGACCCCATCAACTCCCTCTCGCACCCACGATGTTTCTTCGTTAGCAACATTTTCATCCGCATTTTGTGAGCAAAATGGTACCAATTGTGGAATCGAATTTGCAACTTGTTTATCATCATTTGAATATATGTCAAAACTATCTCTTGGCGTAATCCTCATCACAACTTTCCAATCACTTTCTATAGGATCTTTAACATACCAAACTTGCTCAGCTTGAGATGCTAATATGAATGGTTCATCACCAACTCGATTATCCTTATACAACTTGTGATTGAAGTTTACAAGAGTAAATTTTTGCTCATCTTCCATCTTACTGTCCGGTTATCAACCCAATCACATTTAAACAATACAAATCTTATTGAGTTGCTATAACGAATTTCAAGGATCTCAATCAACTCCGTAGAAGTTAACATCCCTACAATGGGATTATTATCCTTTCGGCTTGCAAAACTTGTCACACTTGCATTCAAAGCATGACTCCACTATTTTGAGTTTTCCTCCGTCTATCGACATCCTTCACTCGAAATCAAAAACCATTTATTATGTAAGACTTATACCGCCTCGCATCCATATGAGGACCCAATGCAAGACTCGTAATTCTTTCGGGCACTACATCTTTCGTCGTGCATACCTTTTATAAAAAACAAAATTTAATAAGAAAATATTTAAAACGATAAATTGAAACTATTATATGAAGGTGGTTTCATACTTACATAATCCTTAAACCAGCTAACAAACTTATCATTATGTTCTTTCTCTATAAGATGTCGTTGATTACGAGGTAATGTCTCCCTCAAATGTACACGATGCATTACGAGCAGATCGAAAATATGAATTAAGTATTAATTTGAAATATAAAAGATATAAGGAATGTAAGCCTCATGTAAGGAATCACTTACTCTAGGTATTGTTCAACATCTTCGGTATTGAAAAGCACATATCTATGCGCTTGTACTCGTGTGATGTAATCAAGGGTAATTACCTCTTCTTTTCCTACAAAGCGGCCTAACTCATCACCTTCATCATCATTTCTTCTAGGACGATTGGACTTTGTCTCAATGTCATCCAAATATTGCGTACAAAAAGTCATGCATTCTTCGACCCACAATTGCCTTAGCTATGGAGGCCTCGGGATGGGCTCGATTTCGAACATATAATTTTAATGTAAGTAGAAACCTACAAAAACATTTACTTATGCTAAAGCAGATGTAAAAAGGAATTTAACTTTTTTCAAAGTAAATTTAATATGGATGTACCTCTCAGGATACATCCAACGAAATTGTATTGGGCTCCGCTAGCAAGGCCTCCTCGGCTAAATGCACCGGCAAGTGCTCCATAACATCAAAGAAAGTGGTGGGAATATTTTCTCGAGAGCACATAGTGTGACACCCATCCGATCTTGTATCTTTTCGAGATCGGCAAGTGTATTCACCTTTGAGGATAATTGCCTAAAGAAATTTGCCAACTCAATGATGGCTTTTACAACGAGAAGTAGGCAACGCTTTTCGAACGACTAAAGGGAGTAGTTGTTGGAGCAAAATATGACTATCATGGCTCTTAAGACCCCAAATAGCTCCTTCCTCTAGATGTACACAACGAGATATGTTTGACGAGTAGCCATCGGAAACTTTGACTCCCTTTAGAACTTTCAAGAATGTGTCTTTATGCTTCTTACTCATTGTAACCGAGCCGGAGGCATAATATCTTTGCCGATGAAAGCTTTTGTAGATGCAATGGTTTCCGAATGTTCATCTCTTTTAGGTCTTTTCTTGCTTTATCATTATCTTTTGATTTCCCCAGTACCTAACGAGTATGTAGCACATTATCACACACATTTTTTTCAATGTGCATAACATCAAGATTATGACGAACATGATTATTTGCCCAATATGGCAACTCAAAGAAGATACTCCTCTTTTTCCAATTGTGACACAACTTAGGAACCTTTCTTTTCTCCAACTTGGCTTGTTGCTTCTCACCCTCTTCTCTTTTCCTCTTTTTAATAACATCTTCTATTTTATACTCTGTTTCCATATTTTCAACTTGTTTAAGCAATTTTGTTCCAAACAATAACTTGGGCTTATCTCTCACTTCATGAGTACCATCAAAAGAGCCTTTATCCTTACGAAAAGCATGACTCCTAGGCAAGAAGCGTCGATGACCAATATAACAATACTTGCCACCATGATTCAACCATCGTGCTTGAGGTCTCACATTGCAACAAGGGCAAGCATATTCACCTTTAGTGCTCCATCCAGACAACATTGCATATGCAGGAAAGTCATTTATTGTCCATAATAGTGAAGCTCGTAAAGTAAACAACTCGTTCCTTGATGCATCATAAGTTGATATACCATCTTCCCACAATTCCTTCAACTCATCAATTAACGGTTGGAGATACACATCTATCTTGTTGCCCGGCCCTTTTGGGCCTTGAGTAAGCACCGACAAGAAGAAATATGGCTGTTTCATGCATAACCAAGGTGGAAGATTGTATGGCATAAGCACAACCGGCCAAGTACTGTGAGATATAGTCATTGTTACGAAAGGATTAAATCCGTCGAGATGCTAATCCCAATCTAACATTTCGAATTTCACTTGAAAATAATGGATAACGTTCATCGAATTCCTTCCACGCACGAGAGTCGCGGGATGCCTCGGCACACCATCGTCTATTCTTTCTCTCGGCATGCCATCTCATGAGTGTCGCGGTCTTAGATGACCAATACAACCTTTGCAACCTTGGCTTTAAGGGAAAATACCATACTTTCTTCATCGCTACCTGCTTGGGAAGTTTATTCTTGCCACTTGTTTCCGCACCTTCACCGCTACCCCCTTCTTCTTGTTGCTTATATCTAGAGGCTCCACAAATTTCACATTTAGTAAGTTTTCGGTTTCATTTCGAAACAACATACAATGATTAATGCACGCGTCCCACGTTTTATAACTAAAACCCAAATCCGCAGTCATCTTGTACGCCTCACGATAGGAACTTGGCACTTTCGGCCGAGGCAATGCCCTAATGAAAATTTTTAATAAAGAAGTAAATCCCTTATCGGTCACTCGATAATTAGCCTTCCAGTGCATAAGTTCTACAATAAATGAGAGTACGTAAACTTATCACACCCTTCCCACAAGGCTTGATCGGCATCTCTCAAAAGTCTAAGAAACTTTGCGGTGGATGCATCCGATTGTACGATTTCTTCAATTCCCGATTCGGTTACTATCCGGCATACCCATCCCTTCATGTACCATTCGCCTCATACAATCTTGCACGCCCAATTCAATTTCAATGCCATCTTCGGTTGTCCTATCATTATTATCATTCTTACGCGCCGAAATGTACTCTTCCGTGCCTAATCCAATTCTTGTAATCTTTTTGAAATCCCACCTGCAATACAATGTGATCTCACGGTTTGCACGGTCTTCTTGGTAACGATTTGCGCATTTTTTACAAGAACAATATATTTCTTTAACACCAAACAGACTTTTTGAGAATGCAAAATCGAGAAAGTTGTCAACCCCATACAAATACTCATTTGAAATTCGATTATCCAAATCAATTCAACTTTTGTCCATATATGACTTGACTTTATATTTTTAACGTTAAAATACAACCTATATATAAGACCGAGAGACACAAATTTTAGAATAAAAATAAACTTATAAACAAACATAGTCTAAATATGTACAACTTTTGGCTCGATATAGATAATATACATTGTTGGAGCCTAGCCTATTAGTCGAACTTGGGCCCATGATATAGTATAACCCTATTACAACATTCATTCGTTCTCTCTCACAAGCCCCCCCCCTAATTGAGAAGCTAATTTAAGGAACTAGGTTGATGTGCAAAACAACATCTAGATTGCTAAAAAGATTATGTGCTTTATCAAGTTAGGGCGTGTGCGTGGACAGACTAAACATGAAAAGAGCTATACCGTTAACTGTCCCCTAAACAGAGCAATGATAATATTATTTACATTTACATTACAAAATACTATAAACCAAAACAATGTAGAATCGGCATTCAACTTTTTGAGACTTTTTGACCATTAATTTTCTACTCATTAGCTTGGTCTCCTTTTTACTCTATTAATTTTCTACTCATTGTTTACTTGAATTTACTTTCATGAAATTACACTAAAAGTATAAGGAAATGACAAATTGGGGTCCAATGTTTGGGGGTGTGTGCTAATCATGGTATGATTAGCATGATCTTTTCATTTTAGAGAGGCCTTTTCCAACAATCGGGCATAAGCAAAAATATGGCTTATTTTCGGCTATTTGTTTGTTTCTAGGCTTGCGAACTAACATATCATATGTTCTTACTTGCATAAGCAAAAATATGGCTTATTTTTTGTTAACTATCTATGATATTATCTCTACGGAGATTCTAGGAATTCCCCAAAAAACTATCTCAATCTTTCATCCCCAATCTATGTGCCACACGTATGATAAGTTACTCTCTGTGCACAGATCAGGGATGTCAACTTTGCAGAAAAAAAATCCGAATGCCTAAATGGACTAAAAGCTTAAAACAATCCTATGAGTGATATTAAGGGAGTAAAAGAATCCAAAGAATATCACATGTGATCATAATGTTCCCCTAGAATTCTCATTGTTCTTAACAAGCCCCTAATACATCATCGGTAAAGAAACTTATTCGCCCATGCCCATTACCATTACCTATCAATTTATAATTACACAGAAACTACAAATTAGTTAAATAGAGATAGTACAACATTCAAGCAAAATGCCATCGGGCCTCAATGATCACAAGATAACATTTTAAAGATAATCCATTAGTTCTGCTTGAGGATTTTCCATCAAGAAACGCACACGTGCCCTTAATTATCCCACAATAACGAGAATCCCAATAGTTTCATTGAACATGTTAGAAGGGTAATGTTATAACTATTTCCAAAGCGAGAAGTAATTGAACGGCACTATAGATACATTGTTATATCATCTACATGGAACAAGCTTTTTATAAATTAAAGCATGAAGAAGCATAGAAATTGAAAAAAATGCAACAAGAGCATACAAAATGAATACTGATTGTTGTAAATCGAAGAAATCAACGCTCAAGGAGGAGAGAGAAAGACCGAGATACGCTATATAGAGGAGAGAAAGAGGGCGAGATACGGAGATCGAAGAAATCAACGCTCAACCACACCAAGAACAAAAATCAAAAATTAAAAGTAAATACGTATACCTACTGTTGATTTGGTCGCCGGCTGGTCGGAAAATCGTGCCCTAGCTAGCTATGGAGGAGAAAGAGAGAGATCCTTCGGCCGGAGACTTGATTACCGCGAAACCGAATAGGGAAATTTGGTTTCCGGTATTTAATAACATTTACGGCGGACGCGTATAAACCGCCTAGAATAAGTACCTATTTACGGCGGACGCGTACAAGCCGCCGAGAATAAGTACATATATACTTGGTTATTTACGTACCGCCGTATAAAACTTCGACCTCGTATACGTACATTCCAAATGTACGTACATTACCTATTTACGGCGGACTAAACCGCCGTATATATTGATTATATACGGCGGTTGTTCAGACCGCCGTATATATATAATATTAACGGCGGACGCTTGTCCACCGCCGTATATGGGCGCCGTAAATAGCCTAGATTCTTGTAGTGTTACCAATAAACCCCTAGCCCTATCTCTTTTTAAAATAGTTCAATAACCATTTAAATAAATGGCAAAACTGCCCTCCTCTTTCTCTCTCTATCCGCAATTGCTTTTCTCTCTCTATCCGCAATCCTCCATGTCGCGACTTTCATCGGCGAGTTCCAATGGCGTTGAAGAATTTCTCAAATTCTCTCCCTTTTCCAGCGTAATTCCCCATTCCGGCACACTTTCGTCCCCAAAATCAGGTACCGGTCCAAAACCATAATTGCTTTCGTACATATTTGCCGCAATTTTCTCCATCTGTTTCTCCCGAATTGACAGAGTATTGTTCTTGTGATTTGATCCGTGATTAGATGTGCTTTTATTTCTTTTGAGTTTATAAGTATATGAAACATGGATGTTTTCGCAATTTCCTCTGGTTTGTTTAATTTCTCAAATTCTCTCCCTTTTTCGGATAAATTTGGTTACTGAAAGGTTGAAATGATGAAAAGTGGGTGGAATATTTGAAGATGGGGTCGAAGAATCAATTGGTTCAATTATTTTCTAACAACTCTCGCGTTCTTGTCAATTAGGTCAGCAAAAGCAATTCCTTTTTTTTTTGTAAATTCTATAAATTGAATTGATGTAGAATTGATTGATCTGTTGTAGGATTGTAAATTATATATTTGAAGATGGGGTCGAAGAATCAATTCTGTTATAGGGTATACCCTATAGGGTACACCCTATAGGGTATAGAGTATGCCCTATAGGGTATACCCTATAGGGTATACCCTATAGGGTATAGAGTATGCCCTATAGGGTATAGGGTATATTCTATAGGGTATAGGATACACTCTATAAGGTATGGGTATACCCTATAGGGTATAGGGTATACCCTATAGGGTATAGCATATAAGGTATAGGGTATACCCTATAGGATATAGGGTATAGGGTATACCCTATAGGGTATAGGGTATGGGTATACCCTATAGGGTATTTCCTATACCCTATACCATATAGGATATAGGGTATAGGGTATACCCTATAGGGTATAGAGTATAGGGTATAGGGTATACCCTATAGGATATACCATATAGGGTATAGGGTATGCCCTATAGGGTATAGGGTATACCCTATAGAATTTAGGGTATACCCTATAGGGTATAGGGTATAGGGTATATATACCTTATAAGGTATACCCTATATGGTATACCCTATAGGATATAGGGTATGTCCTATAGGGTATAGGGTTTACCCTATAGGGTATACCCTATACCCTATAGGGTAAACCCTATACCCTATACTTTATATCATATATTCTATACCCTACACTTTATAGCCTATACCTTATAGTTTTTTTTTTATTTTTTATGAATATAAATAATATTTTGGACATTTTTTAGTATTGAAGTTTTTTTCAAAAAGTTATATAAAAAAAGTTAGAAAAAATATAAACAAATGAAAGTATAAGAAATAAATAAGGGACGAATAAAATTCTTTAATTTTTATTTATAAATGTATAGTTTTTTTTTATTTTTTATGAATATAAATAAATATTTTGGACATTTTTTAGCATTGAAGTTTTTTTCAAAAAGTTATATAAAAAAAGTTAGAAAAAATATAAACAAATGAAACTATAAGAAAGAAATCAGGGACGGATAAAATTATTTAATTTTTATTTATAAATGTGTAGTTTTTTTTTATTTTTTATGAATATAAATAAATATTTTGGACATTTTTTAGCAGTGAAGTTTTTTTTCAAAAAGTTATATAAAAAAAGTTAGAAAAAAATAAACAAATGAAAGTATAATAAAAAAATCAGGGACAGATAAAATTCTTTAATTTTTATTTATAAATGTATAATTTTTTATTATTTTTATGAATATAAATAAATAATTTTGGACATTTTTTAGTATTGAAGTTTTTTTCAAAAAGTTATATAAAAAAGTTAGAAAAAAAATAAATAGATTAATGTATAATAAATAAATCAGGGACGGGTAAAATTATTTAATTTTTATTTATAAATGCATAGTTTTTTTATTTTTTATGACTATAAATAAATATTTTGAAGATTTTTAGTATTAAAGTTTTTTTCAAAAAGTTATATAAAAAAAGTTAGAAAAAAAGTTATTTAAAAAAAACACTTTCCGTCGCTCAATCCGTCGCTAATCCATCGGTATTTTTTTTAAAAAAATTATTTTTTATTATTTAGCGACAGAATATATCCGTCGGTAAATTTGTTTGTAAAATCCGTCGCTAAATCTGTCGGTATTTACAAAAGAAAATATTTTTTTATTTTTTATTATTTAGCGACAGAATATATCCGTCGGTAATTTATTTTTGTAAAATCCGTCGCTAAATCCGTCGCTAATTTTAAAAAGGAAAAATATTTATTTATTTTTTATTTATATAGCGACAGGAAAAATCCGTCTTTAAAAATTTTGTAATCCGTCGTTATTCCGTCGCTAAATTCGTCGCTAAAATGGGCGGGCTTTTTTGGTGCCATTATTGCGACCGATTAGCGACAGATTCATGTCTGTCGCTAAAATCCGTCGCTAATCCGTCGTTAAATCCGTCGGTAGCTGATTTTTTCGTTTTATTTTGCTTCTGTCGTTATTCCGTCGCTATTCCGTCGCTAATAGCGACAAAATTTAATCCGTCGCTAATTTTCGTCGCTAATTGGCAGTTTTCTTGTAGTGATTCTAAATGGTTGTAACACTGGAGATAAAGTGTTTGTTTCAAGAATGTCATTAACGCCGTCAGATATACGCTTGCCATTCAAGTTACAAAGACGTCAGTTTTCGTTAGTTGTGTCATACGCAATGGCAATTAATAAAATTCAGGGTCAATCTCTTTCCAATGTTGGCATCTTCTTGAAAAGGCTTGTATTTAGTCATGGACAATTGTACGTTGCGTTGTCGAGGGTCACAAATCGACATGGCTTGAGGATACTAATGTGTGATGAAGATGAAAACGCCACCAATGAAATGACAAATGTCGTCTATAAGAAAATTTTTCAAAATTTGTAATATTATTTAGTATTTGATATACTTATATAAGTAACTCTTTCATTAATGGCATGTTTCTTAATTACATGAAAGTTCATTACAATATGAATTTTTTCGGTTGGGTTTCTATTTATGAAAAAAGCGTTTTGTCATGCGTTTTAACGCGCGAGTGACATAATACTAGTTAATTGTTAATGGTGTTAGTTTATTTGATGTGTTAACTTGACTGCTTAAACATTATTACTCTAAATGTCCTCCACATCATCATTTCGTTAATCATATTTAAGGAAATCCAACTTTGTTGCATTATTTGTAAAAAAATGTCAAAAGTACGTATCATTATATTTTCCCTAGATAGTATATTATATTTGGGGTAATAAAGGGTGTAGTACATTATATATGGTTGACAATTATTCATATATTTTGAGATTAAGTAAGGCAATTGGTGTAGTTTGTTGGAAAGAAGAAGAAGGTATTTATAGATTGGAAATTTATTTAATATTTAAATAAATAAAAACTGAAAATATTAATAATGTATGTGTATCAATATACGGGAACATGTGATCTCAGAAAGTGACTAGCGTCAGGTTACCATTAAATAATAAGAACTGAGTTGCATTATTTATAAAAAATGTCAAAAGTACGTATTAATATATTGTAACTAGATAATACATTACTCCCTCCGCCCCATACCTACGTGCACACTTTTCATTTTGAGCGTCTCAAACCTACGTGCACATTTCCTAAAATGGAAAAGAATCTTTACTATTCCCTCCACTCATTCTCTCTCCTACATTATTTTAATACTCACAACACCATTATAATTTACTATTCCCTCCACTCATTCTCTCTCCTATTTTATTTCACACTCACAACACTTTCAATATAATACTCTCTCCTTAATTTACGTGAAAAGTCAAATCGAGCACATAGGTCCGGGACGGAGGGAGTATATTTGAAATAATAAAGCCAAAAATTTATAAAAAACGCGTTTTTTTGTAAGCTTACAAAAAAACGTGTTTTTAAACCGTATCTCTCTCAGACGACGCAAAGCAAAGGAACGATTAACCAATTGCACTACCATCACCATGAAAACTCAAAGCGGCACAACCACGATTGTTGACGACGACGACGGCGACACACTATCTCTTCGGGACCTCCCAATCAACGCCGCCAATTCCTCCGCAGGCAGCCACTAGAACCTCCACCACCTCCGCCAAGACCTATTCGAATTCTTCTCGGCACCGATCCTTACCCCAACCGCCCCGACATCATCTTCTGTGGCAAAGTCATCCCTAACAACAACGACAGTGAGACTAACAAAAACCGTGATTACTTCGGCTTAACTAATTCGTTGCTGCATTCTCAAATTTCACAAATCCCAATTCAATTCATCGGCCATGTCTGCAAAAATCGCGTGATTTCACGTGGGAGCTCAAGCCATTCCCAGTGCTCTTGTTTTTGAATGCCAGTTCTATAGTTTTGAAATGCCAGTTTATAAGTATTTGAGTACCAGTTTGAGAATTTGATGCATTGGTGGACTGGGTAAATTAGATGCCAGTGTATGTGTTTTGGAGTGCCAGTCCATGTATTTTGGAGTGCCAGTTAGTGTATAATAGAGTGCCAGTAAGTGTGTAACGAGTGTCAATGTATTTTTTGAATGCCAGTTCTTGTAATTTTGAATGCCAGTCCATATTTTTTTGAATGCCAGTTCATGTTTTTTTGAATATCAGCAAAAATAATTATCAGTGTTTTTTAGTGCCAGTATATGCATTTTTGAGTGCCAGTAAATGTGTTTTCAAATGCCAGTCCATGTATTTTTGAATGCCAGTGCTTGTATTTTTGAGAGCCAGCAAAAATATTAGTGTAACAAAGTGCCAGTGTTAGTGTAACAGAGTGCCAGTGTGAAGAGTGCCAGTTATGTATTTAAAAGTGCCCGTGTAAAAAGTGCCAGTTTCAGTTTAACAAAGTGCCGTACCGGTTTGGCACTTTGTTAAACTTATATCGACACTTTTTCATGGCACTTTGTTACATATTGTGGCACTTTATCACACGCTGGTAGTTTGTTAAACGAGGCGGCATAAACGGGGGAACCATTAATTACGAAAATGCCACCGTTTATTTTGAACATGGTTGCCAGTAATTACAAAATTGCCACCGTTTATTTTGAAAACACGTTTTTCCTTATCTTAAGAAAAAACTAGTTTTTTATAAGACCAACTCAATAATAAAAGGTATAGTAAATGAGTTGTTCTTGTGTGAAACTAATTTTAGGATAAGCTATTCTAAAACCTGTTTTGCGAAAGTGTCTTTTCTAGTACAATAAAGTGTGTTGCAATGTAAACAAAGTGCATGTTGCAATATGACACTAATAAACACATTTAAATCGATTGTAATGTTAAATAATGCGGTGATATTGTTGAAAAATAGTGCCTGTTGTAGTGTTAAAAAGTGCATGTTGTAGTATTGAAAAGTGCATGTTGTAATAAACTTGTTACAATTGTGGCATTGTGGGCCACAAGTCTTCCGAGTGCAGAAAGCCAAAGAAGCAAGCAAACATGGTTGATGTCATCTCAAATGAAGTTTCCGATATGCACTTGGCGGCGGTAATTTCTGAGGTGAATTTGGTGGGTTCAAACCCAAATCAGTGGTGGATTGACACCGGTGCTACTAGGCATGTTTGCTCAAACAAGGAAATGTTTAGTAGTTTTGAAGCCCTTGAAAATGGTGAGAAATTGTTCATGGGAAATTCTTCCACCTCCGATGTGAAAGGTCAAGGAAAGGTGGTCTTTGAAGTTGACTTCCGGAAAGAGTTGACTCTCAACAATGTGCTCTATGTGCCGAAATGCAGGAAAAATCTGGGTGTCAGGATCGCTTTTGATTAAGCATGGCTTTCGTGTTGTGTTTGAATCCGATATGGTTACTTTGTCTAAAAGTGGAATGTTTGTAGGCAAAGGTTATGTTTGTGATGGTATGTTTAAGCTTAGTGCTATGGTTGTTAAAAGCAATGTAATGGCTAACAAGCCTAAGATGAATGAGATGAATAAGAATAATTCTTCCGTTTACTTGCTTGAGTCTTCCAATTTGTGGCATGGTAGACTAGGACATGTTAATTATGATACTATACGTAGATTAATTAACATGAATTGCATACCAAAATGTAAAATAGACTACAAACATAAATGTGAAACTTGTGTAGAGGCAAAGTTTACAAAACCTCCGTTCCATTCGGTTGTAAGAAATAATGAACCACTTGAGTTGGTTCATACGGATTTATGTGACTTCAAGTCAACACAAACACGAGGGGGCAATAAGTACTTTATGAATTTTGTTGATGATAGCACAAAATATTGTTATGTGTATCTTCTCAAAAGTAAAGATGAGGCTATAGAGAAGTTTGTTCTCTATAAAAATGAAGTTGAAAATCAACTCAACCGGAAAATAAAGGTCATAAGAAGTGATCGTGGTGGTGAGTATGAATTCCCTTTTGAAGGTATTTGTGCTCAACATGGGATAAAACATGTTACAACACCACCATACACCCCACAATCCAATGGAGTTGCCGAGCGGAAAAATCGGACTCTAAAGGACATGATGAATGCCATGTTAATAAGTTCGGGATTACCGGATAACATGTGGGGAGAGGCCGTCTTGTCGGCAAATTATTTGTTAAATAAAATGCCCCGAAAGAAAATAAATAAGAGCCCCTATGAATTGTGGCATGGAAGAGTGCCATCATACCAATACATGCGAGTGTGGGGGTGTCTTGCAAAGGTTTCAATACCACCTCCCAAAAAGGTGAAAATTGGACCAAAATCTACTGATTGCATATTTATTGGGTATGCTCACAATAGTAGTGCTTATAGGTTTCTTGTGCATGAATCGAAAATTCAAGATATACACAAGAATACTATAATGGAGTCAAGAAATGCTTCTTTCTTTGAGAATGTGTTTCCGTGCAAAAGAGATGAGGCAAGTTCATCTAAACGGAGACATGATTCAATAGAAGAAGAAGAAGAAGAAGTAGAAGGAAGAAATCATCATGATGAAAATGATGAAGCGGAGGTAGAACCTCGACGCAGTAAACGAGGTAGGGTAGAAAAATCTTTTGGCCCAGATTTTCTAACCTATATGCTTGAAAGTGAACCACAAAGTTATAAAGAGGCCGTGATCTCTTCTGAAGGACCTTTGTGGAAAGAGGCCATTAAAAGTGAGATTGATTCCATTTTACAAAATCACACTTGGGAATTAGTGGATCTTCCTCCGGGAAGTAAACCACTAGGATATAGTTGGATTTTTAAAAGGAAAATGAAGACGGATGGAACAATTGACAAGTATAAGGCAAGACTTGTAATTAAAGGTTACAAGCAAAAGGAAGGTCTTGATTACTTTGATACATATTCTCCGGTTACGAGAATAACATCCATAAGAATTGTACTTGCAATAGCCGCATTGCGGAATCTTGAAGTACATCAAATGGATGTTAAAACAGCCTTTCTAAATGGAGATTTAGAAGAGGAAATTTACATGGAGCAACCGGAAGGATTTTCTACGCCGGGACAAGAAAATAAAGTGTGCAAATTAGTAAAGTCATTGTATGGCTTGAAACAAGCACCAAAACAATGGCATCAAAAGTTTGATCAAGCCATGATGGAAAGTGGATTTAAAATAAATGAATGTGACAAATGTATCTATGTTAGAGACACGAGAAATGGCTATGTCATATTATGTCTTTATGTAGATGACATGCTTATCATAGGAAGCTATGATAAAATGATAAAATCCACTAAAGATATGTTGAACTCAAAGTTTGACATGAAAGATATGGGGTTAGCCGACGTAATCCTTGGCGTGAAAATTTCAAGAATGTCAAATGGACTTGCTTTAAGCCAGTCACATTATGTGGATAAAATTCTTGAGAAATTCAGCAAGGATGACTTAGCTATTGCTAGAACCCCAATAGACATGAGTCAACATCTATCAAAGAATAGAGGTGACACAGTTTCTCAAGTTGAATACTCGAGAATTATTGGAAGTCTAATGTACTTGATGAGTTGTACTAGACCAGATATTGCTTACACGGTTAGCAAGGCGAGTCGGTATACAAGTAATCCGGAGCGGAACATTGGAATGGTATAGTGAGAGTACTAAGGTACTTAAGATATACTCGCGATTATGCTTTACACTATACTAGACATCCGGCGGTAATTGAAGGGTATAGCGGCTAATTGGATATCCGATATAAAAGACTCAAGGTCTACGAGCGGATTTGTATTCACATTAGCGGGGCGGCTATATCATGGAAATCTTCTAAACAAACGGTTATAGCTAGATCCACGATGAAATGCGAGTTTATAGCGTTAGATAAATGTGGTGAAGAAGAATAGCTACGCCAATTTATAGAAGATATTCCAAGATGGACGAAGCCCGTGCCATCAATATGTATACATTGTGATAGCCAATCGGCGATTGGAAGGGCACACAAATCATATGTATAATGGTAAGTCTAGACACATTCGCGAAGACATAATACCATTAGACAACTACTCTCAAGCCCGGCACAGATATCCATTGACTATGTTAAGTCAAAGGAAAATTTAGAGGATCAGTTAACGAAAGGGTTAAATAGAGAGTTAGTTGAAAGCTCGACGAGGGGAATGGGACTTAAGCCTCTTAAAAGTTAAACACGGCGGAAAACCCAATCTAGATATTTGGAGATCCCAAGAACTAGATTGAATGGGACAACCTAGCTGTTAAAAGACTTGTAGCGTCCTTTGTGGGGGAATCAACCCCAAGTCCATTCTGTTAGTGACATCCCAGAAAGGACAAGGATAAGCATATGGCTTTTAATGATTCTTACGCGTCGAAAATTCGAGTGGGGTAATACGGGTTACCTTTAAGAAATCACCTATGTGAGAGAGAAGTGGGGCCGCTTCGAGGAGAGTTGTGTGAGGCTCAATTCTTAGACCCTCTCGCAGAACCAGGCGTATGTTCAGGGCCATGATTGAACATAGCTATGAGAATTGAAGTATGTTAGGACGATACTTGTGTCAAGCATATGATCGGCTACACAAAAAGCATAAAGATTCAAGGACATCACGTCTATCGATTTGCGAGTAGAGTAAATATGCTTGTACGAGCGAAGATTCAATGGGCATTCCCACATCTTCGTATGCAAGTTTTCGTCTGCCGGGCTTTATCACCAATTCCGCATTATTCCTTCATGTGGGGGATTGTTGGAAAAAAGTGTGTTTGAAGGAAATAATGAGTTATTTTCTTAATTTGTTATTTGTTAAAATGACAAATTGATTGTTGGATTGTGTTCTACTCCATGAGTATATTGAAATCATATATTCATTTGTTCAAAATGGTTGAGAAATGAATGAGATATGAAGGCTCAAAGTTAATGGGTTGGAATGGGTAAAATGTGGTTATCCTACATTGGAAAAAGATGAAAAAGTGGCTAAGTTTAAATACTCCTACACTTTGGTAGGGAGTAAGATTGTGGTACATAGAGGCTCTCTCTCGCGCGGAGTGCGCGAGGAGGGAGTGCGAAATCATGGACCAAAATAGGCTTCGGACTACCGAACTCATGTGCATGCGCGTCCTGCGGACACGAATGTAGCTCCGAAATAGCCTGTCCGCGCGAGCCCACTTTTTACCAATTTTTTTTCAAACTTGACCCAATGTTTCTGGAGGTGAGGCGGGCGCCTCGACTCCAGTAGGTGCGGCCCATTTGAGACCATTAGGAGGCGGGCGCCTCGCGTTCCCCGAGGCGGGTGCCTGGGCTCCAGTGGCTGTACGAGAAAATTGGTTTTGCACTATTTTGTAACAGCTCAAAAGGCTGTTAATGAATGTGTAATTCCAACGTACCATGTATAGCGTAAAATGGAGGTTATGAGCCAAATAATTATGCAATTATGTTGAAATAATTGTATTAATTAAGAAAATTAAAACATGGTTTAATTTTCTGTTATCTCCTTGGATTATATAATGGCAAGAACACAACTAGAGAAATACACAAATTTTCCAGAAATTCTCCTCTCTCAATTTCGTTGCATATTGTTCATCTTTCCCTTGGCCTCCTTGCATTGCATTCGTGGTGATAAAGTTGACATCGACTTCGGTTCGCGGAGGTCCCGATTGTGCAACCCTGCGTCCAGGTTACTAGTTTCATCCTGGGAGACAAACGTTCCGTAAAAACTCAAGCACAACGTGGTGAGGGGGCGTAATTTGTCTTAAGGAGAGTGTGATTTCACACGACTCGGACTTCCACTACAAATCTCTTTCTTTATCTTTTCTTTGTGTATTTTGTTTTATTTAGTTTTCTGTATTTTCTTTTGATTTTGTAATAGTTTTTCCAACAAAAATATGCCTCTTGTAGATTCAGAAGTGCCTTCTGCAATATCAAAAAGTGTCAGGTGAGTTTCGATTATTTATTACAAAAGTGTCAGGTGAGATGAAAACACATGCCTGTTGTAATGTTAAAATATGTCTGTTGTAGTATTGAAAACTGCCTTCTAAAGTGTCAAAAATTATGAATATTGTAGTGTTAAAATGTGTTTGTTGTTGTGTAGAAAAATGTCTCTTATAAGTTTCAATTATTTACAAAAATGCCACCGCACATTTTAAGAAGTTTTATTTATTTACAAAAATGCCACCGCACCTATTTAAAAACACGTTCTACGCTCAGACGAGCGTAGAACAATTTTTACAAGAGATTTTCACATAGTAAATTGTATAGATTAATAATTATTCCTATAATTTTGAGATTAAATAAGGCAATTTGTGGTGTAGTTTGTTGGGACAAAGAAAAAGAAAGTATTTATAGATTGAAATTTATTAATATTTAAATAAATAAAAATTGAAATTACTAATTCTGAATGTGTATCAATATGTGGAAGCGGCCCTTAAAAAGTGACTAGCGGGTCACCATCAGATAATATGAAGGGAGTTGAAATTACAAAGTGAACTTCCCACATGCCATGGGGTTTATGTTTTAATGTTTGGTGTCCAATCATCAATTTAAAGTAGACTTGTTGTCTTCTTATAAAACACTGAGAATAAATAATATTCATTGACTCTGACTTTCATGAAGGACAAAAACCATGAAAAAGTTTAAACAAATTATCATTGTCAATGATTTTTTTTTTCAATTGAATTTTCTATTTTATTATAGAAAAATGTCACATAATACATCAGTTAGCCTATAAATATAAATAAGCTAATATATATCTAAATCATATACTACAATTTACCTTTATGAAATTTGTGGGTTTTGAACCCATAATTTTTCATATGAAAAATGAGTTAAGCGGTAGGCGGATCTTGGCGGCGGAGGCTGGGCTGCGCCTGGCGGGGACTAGTCGGGGGCTAATCGGGATTAGTCGGGATTAGTCGGGGCACAGGCGGGAGAGGCCCAGGCGTTGGAGAGGGGCCTAGCGCCTAGGCGGGGCCTAGGCGCCCTTAGGCGGGGTCTTTTAGAACAGAGTGAGAAACCCTTATCAATCAAGACATCGAGTAGCACCTGAATAAAGTTCGATTAGTTAATATTGATTTAATTGTTCAATCAGATCATATTTTTTTTTTTGGAAACGATGACAAATATGATAAGTCCACAAGCAATGAAAGAACAATAAACAAGGAGAAAAATTGCACAATAACACACAACACCATAAGAATTGGTTATCCAGTTCCTTCTAATCAATAAAAACATCTGGGGACACTAACAAGCCAAGATTATTCTCAATAATCTCACAGATGTTACAATATATTTATGGTCGTCACTTGGCTATATATAGGATACAAAAGATAACACTAATCCTAGGTACAAGAAAGAAATCATAAAAATAGATCAAAACAGGCCCAACCCGTAACTGTTGCCGCTTTGCACAACCATGCTTTACAAGTTGCACGACCGTGCAAAAAAGCTGCTCCAATGACACGATCGTGTCCTGTTTTCTACCCTTTTCTTCCTTTTCCTCCTAGCCTTCCTAGGTTGTCTCTACCCCAACAATCTCCTACCTAAAGATAATGCCAAATTCTGTGACTACCGTCGTCAAACTCCCACCCGAGTCTAACATCCCAACACATACTTCAGTGGCCAAACTGAAATAATTTGTAGTTCCCGGTCTCTTCCTTTAGTTACCCAAGTGAGTTGAAGCTGAGCGAAGCGTCAACGTATCTGTCGGTTCCACAATGCCTTGAGTATTCACCTCGAGTGATCCTCCTTGCACATCCCCGCTCACTTGCCCGTTATTCAACCTTGAACTGAACGATCCTCCATGCTCTACACCATCCTGGTCTTTTCACGTCGTCTTAGCAACCCATCGTGTCACAATTCTCCCAGGTACCCTCCCATGTTGGTGTGTTGAATCCCCGTTCACTCTGTCGGTCGGCTTAAATGCCCATCAAACTCTTCCCAATATACCGTTTCGTAGAATTTCTCCCACCCCGACGATCATCACGGCCTCGCCGTACTCCACTAAAATGTACCCTTTCTTTCCCCAAGCTGACCATGTTGTATGTGGTGTACAACATCTTCTCCATACCATCCCGAGCTATTAGGTTAGCTCCCTTGGTAGCCCTCAATGATCTACAACCGAAGGCAACCACACAACCTTCTTTATCCGGTTGCCCAATGGAAATTAAGTTCCTCTTCAAATCTGAAATATGTCGCACATCACGAAGCCGCAACACAGTCCCATCTGTTGCCTTTACTCGAACGTCACCCTTCCCCACAATTTTGACCGGACTATTATCTCCTAGATGAACAATCCCAAAATTGTCGAAGACATACCTCTCCAATACTTCCGCACTAGTGCATGAATGAAACGTAGCGCCCGAATCCAAAACCTACGAATCTGTCGGACTGCTCTTACTCAAGATTAATGCATCCACGATTTACTCCGCAACATTCAATCTCCTCTCATTGCCCGACCCCTCTGGACACGTCCTTCTGATATGCCCCCTGCTCTAGTACAAACCCCGATGTTTACCCTTTGCTTTTCCTACGAATTTCTTCGCCCAGAATCACATCCACAACATCACTAAATTTCAACTTTGCCTTCCATGTTGATACATTAACTGCTATTGCAGTTATATCCCAACTATCCGGTAAAGATGATAACAATATTAATGCTTTCACTTCATCATTAAAAGTAGTACTTACCGAAGATGACTGGATCATGATAGATTGGAATTCACTTATGTGTTTCATTCCCGATATGCCCTTCGTCATTCTTAAATTCAGCAATCTCCTCATCAGATAAGCCTTGTTTGCTGCCGATGGCATCTAATACATGTTCGCCAGCATCTCTAACATCTCCAATATCGCCTTGGCTTCAAGCACATTCTTGGATACGTCATTGGTCAACGTATTCGTTACTAGACCCAATGCCTTCCTATCCATGACCGCCCACTTCTTGGCATCGATCTCTACAGTATTATCTTCTAAGATCGGATACAGATCCTTGTTCCACAACACGTCCTTGATCCGTGTCTGCCAGAATTGTAATCTATTCTGTCAAACTTTTCGATAAATACCTTATTCCCTTCCTCCAAAGCCCCCACAAAATCTTTCATGTCCATGACAACGAAACCCTAGCTTTAGATCAAGAACCAGAAGCTCTGATACCAGTTGTTGGAAAACGATGACAAATTTGATAGGCCCACAAGCAATGGAAGAACAATAAAGAAGGAGAAAAATTGCACAAGAACACATAACACCACAAGAATTGGTTACGCAGTTCCTTCTAATTAAAAAGTACGCCTGGGGCACTAACAAAGCATGATTATTCTCAATAATCTCACAATATGTCTTACCCATCACTTAGCTATATATAGGATAAAATAGATATCCCTAATCATAGGTATAAGAAAGAAATCATAAAAATAGGTCAAAACATGCCCTACCTTTAATTGCTGCAGTCGAGCATGTCCGTGCTTTACAGTTTACAAGTTGCACGACCGTGCCAAAAAGTCGCTCAACTGACACGATCGTGTCACATATGTTGTACGACCGTGTCCTATTTCCCGCCACTTTCTTCCTTTTCCTCCTAATCATTCCAGGTTGTCTCTACCCCTACAATTTTAAATCACAATTAAAATACAATTCAGATCACAATTTCGCTATAAATTTAACACAATACATAACAATGACGAAATTATTTTTACTTTTAAATTCAGGTCACATTTCATTATCAATCTTATCACATGTTTGAAGACAATACAGAACAATGATGTGACTGTTTTTGCTTTTAGACCAAAAAAATGGTGTTGAGTACGTATAGGTGCTTAAGGTACTTGCATATCAAGTAAAGCAACCTTACCTACTACTAGAAACAAGTGAATGGCCGAATGCTACGAGGTATATTGATGGGTGGAAGACC
This sequence comes from Adenophora triphylla var. japonica, assembly GCA_022495995.1. Lineage (NCBI taxonomy): Eukaryota > Viridiplantae > Streptophyta > Magnoliopsida > Asterales > Campanulaceae > Adenophora > Adenophora triphylla. The sequence continues at coordinate 67,501 of JAFEMH010006273.1, read as the reverse complement.
CTAGGTTTTATAGGCGATGTATCAATACAATAAATATCTATGTTAGATGTCATATTCAAAGAAATTTATATTCACATATTATTTTTATCCATCGTTCTTATAATCAAATATATAAACTAAAATTACTCTTATATTTTAGGATCTAAGGGCATGTTTTCACATTTTTTTCACTTTTTCTTAATAATAATAATAAAATCTCATATTTTATTAAACAATTCGCTTTTATACATAAATGTATAATACTATAATTACTCTTATATTTTAAGTTATAAAAATATTTTTTAGGATTTATAATAGTGGTTTGTATTCAAAACTATACAAAAACATGAAATTGAAGGTGCAAAGTAGAAAATTATGACGATTTCCATGAAAACAAAGGAGAGAAAAACTAGTCTGAATTGAACAAAGTCATTGTCGAACATTTGGCCGGTGGTTTGGGAAGTTGATCGAGAGAGTAGGTAAGAGCAACCGATAAGTCGTAATCTGGAAGCACGGTGAAGGATTTTGGGTTTTTATAGCATTTTGATATGAACATTTATTTGAGTGTGGGGGTTTGGATCTCGTCTAAGCTTTTATAGAGAAATGTTTGGGTTGAGTGGGCCTTGTGGAATTACTATATTGATTCACTAGATATAGCTAAATATAGGTTTTTATGTTGCCCGCCCAATGCCAAAATAAAGATTTTGTTTTGAATGAAATGTGAGATGTAATTTTAGTTTAATTAAATTATTTTAGTAAAAAATTAATAAAAAATTACCGATAATAGTTAGGGCAATTTGCAATTTGGTTGGCTATGTTTGTATGACATTTACAATTTGATTCTCAACATTAAAATTTGCTAATTCGATTCCCAAGTTTGCATTTTGTTCTAAATTGATGTAAAAACTAACTTTATATTAGTTTTCACAAAATCTTGGGTAGAACAAGTTCTACGCTAGTCCAACGTAGAACCTGTTTTTAGACCGAACATGTTTTTTAGACCGGGCGGTGGCAAACTTGTAAATAATGTGAGACGTCATTTCTCGGTCTAGATTATCAACGCCATTTCGTGTTAAAATTCCCTAAAAATTTATCATATTTCAAATCCTAGCAACAGTTTGAAGCCATGAGTGGAGAAATTCGGAGCAAACGACGGCACGATGGTAAATTTATCAGTTCAAATGCTCATTTCAAATGCTTGTTTTTAAACCTAGGTTTCAAGATTTTTGAGTTTGATGTGGCCTTGCCATTGCATTATACTATCTTATTCGTAGTTTAATATATGCCTGCTAAATTGTACTATATTGCCTGTTTTATTTTTAAGGTATGCCTTCTCTGCCTTGCAAAGGCCAAATTGACGACCACCTTTTTTTGTGCCTGCTCATCCATTGGATTTGCATGTTCCTAGTGTGATATATGCCTGTCACCATTATGTTTTTTTGTGACTGCTCATCCATTGATTTTTACCCCTTTGGCTCTAAATTTGGTGTGGCCTTGCCATCTCATTGTACTATCTGATTCGTATTTTGTTATATGCCTGCTAAATTGTATTCTAGTGCCTGTTTGCTTTGTAAGGTATGCCTTCTCTGTCTTGTTCTGCCTTGCAAAGGCCAAATTGCCGACCACCTATTCTTTTATAATTTATGCCTGTTTATTAGTATTTTCATGCCTGCTGTTTTATAAATTTATGCATGTTCATTATTATTTTCATGCCTGCTGTATGCAGATTCTAGTAAGCGCAAAAGTAATGATGTTGATATTAATGTTGGTAGAAAGAAGAAAGCATCAAAATCTGGGGTTGATGATTCTGAGAAACGTTTATTAGAGCATCATTGTACACCATTAAAACTTGTTGAACTTGAGTTAACACCTGTACAGAAAAAAGATGTGGTTTCTATAGGATTTGGTGGTTTATTAGATCTTCAACTCAGCCGATTGCCTCTAGGACTTGTGCATTATCTTGTTGATAGATTTGAGCCTGTTAGCCGTATACAAAGAATTAAAAAGAACAAGTATTGTATTACAACCAAAGATGTGTATGATATACTTTGTCTTCCTATGGGTTCAAAGAATGATGTGTTTAGGAAGTCTTCAGTTTCAGATTCTGTGTTGAAGGAGCGTTATATTCAAACTTTTGGACGTGTAAAGGATGGTCTTACTGCTAATCGTATTAAGGAACGTATGAAGCAGTTAACTGATGGAGGAGATGAGTTTAAGCAGTTGTTTGTGCTGTTTGCTGTTGCTACTGTCCTTGGTCCTGTTGTAACAAAGGCAATTGATATGTCTTTGTTGGGCGTGGTTGAAGATGTGAATCAAATTAGAAAGTATGATTGGTGTAAATATGTTCTTGACAAGTTATGTGATGGTGTGACAAGATATAAGAGTCTGAGTAAAGCAAAGTCTTGCAGCGGTTGTACACTTCTATTGGTTATAGCGTACCTGCATAGATTTCCATTCCAAGGTGATGTAGAACCTATTGAGTTGCCGTTGATTAAACATTGGACTGTTGAGAAACTGAAATTAAGGGTTAGTAATGAGTCAAAAATTGGGTGAGGGCAGTTGATCATGTTGGAAAATGTTTACCCTATTAGCAAATGTAGTGGTGATGCAGAAGGTGATGGAGATGTTGATAATAAGGTTTTGGAAATTGAGGCTGCACCTTTGATTGATGGTGAAGGTGTTGCAGAAGACAATGACAAAGTAAGTGCCTTCTCCTTCCTTTATATTATGCCTGTTGTTTAATATTTTATTGCCTGGTTATTCATTTGTTTTTTCTATTAATTTTTTCTTGTAGTGTGCATTCTTTTTCATATTATAATGCCTGTTTTATTCAAAATATTATGACTGCTCATGAATTTGAGAATGCCTGTTATGAAATATGAGTTATGCCTACTTGACTAGTGGCCTTTCCTTGGCCATGATTGTATAAAAAATAAAGCTGGAAATGAACTGCCTTGGGTACACATAAAATATGCCTGCTCATGAATTTGAGAATGCCTGTTCATGAATTTGAGAATGCCTACTCATGAATTTGTGAATGTCTGCTCATGAATTTGAATTTGAGAATGCCTGCTCATGAATTTGTGAATGCCTGCTCATGAATTTCATACTGGTTATTCATTTGTTTTTTCTGTTAATTTTTTCTTGTAGGCTCTTAGACAATCATGGAATATTCTTGAACAAGATATAAAAACTACTATAATTAACCATATATCAAGGGTTACTTTTATTCAAAAGTGAAAGGCAAAGAATAATCAGAATGAGCATGAGAAGGAGGAGGAGGCTGATGTTGATAATGATATTTTTGACAAGGACTTTTTTGAAATGGATCAGTGGGGAAGTCAAGAGTACATGATGGTTGGTACTCTTATTAAGAATGTTATGGAGAAAAATAAGAAAGGACCATTGCCTTCGTTTGAGCTTTTGTCATCACAAGATTTTTATTCTTCTGGAAAGGAAAATGATGATCCAGATATTGAGGGAAATGAAAGACAACAAGTTGCACATCAAGCTACTGAAATGGATCAGTTTTTTGAGGGAAATGAAAGAGAACAAGAAGTTGCACATCAAGCAACTGATGGCCAATATACTGAGCATCAAGCACCTATTTTGCATAATATTGATAGAATGGAGTATCAATGTTTAGATGTGCAAGCTAATCAGCAAATCAGTGTTGGTCTTGTTACTACTCTTTCTATAATCCCTGAAACTGGTGAACAAGAAGATTGTGAAGGAAATTCAAATAAAGATGAAGGAAATACAACTGAAGATAAGGCGCTGGATAATTTAGTTGATACAATTTCCAAGGATGCGTCACTGGATAATTTAGTTGATAAAAGCAAGGATGCGCCACTTTACTATGTTTCATACAACTACGATATAGGGTGTAGTTTGGATTGTGGAAATCCTAATGTTGATATTCGTATTGTTCAGAGTTTATGCGGAGTCACACGTAACTAATGCATAGTATGAAGGAGATGAGGAAAGATCTTATTGACTTTTGTTTCTCAAAGGCATTTTCTGACAATGATAAAGGGTAAGTTTTTATGCTAAATGTAAAAAGTTTGTTTTGGTTCCATTAAGAGGTTTATGTTTTTATTCATGTATTTAATTTTTGCAGGGAGTTTTATTGTTTATATACTATGACGTCTGCCTTGGTAAAAGAAGATGTGTTGAGTATGAAACAAGATGTAGAAATAACTACGAAAATATTGTCATCTTGGGCATTGCTTTTGAAAAATATGGAGTATAAAAGTGGACCCATGCAGAGGTTTATGTTTGGTTTTGGTCATTATGTAAGTTTTTTTCATTGTTATTGTTTTTTTTCCACATAGTTCTTTTTTATGCCTGCTATTTTATAATTTTATGCCTGTTCATTTGTATTTCATTACCTGCTAAGATTGTTACTCTTTCTATTACAGAAAATGAACTGCCTTGGCAACACATTATTTATGCCTGCTCATTAATAAGATAATGCTTGTTTGACTTTGTGGCCTTGTCTACACATAAAATCATAAATAATGCCTGTTTGACTCGTGGCCTTGTCTACACATTATTTATGCCTGCTCATTTTCAGGTTTATTTTCTTAGCAGGCATTATCTTATTAATGATTTTATGCCTGATGTTTTATAATTTTATGCCTTTTCATTTGTATTTCATTACCTGCTAAGTTATTTTTCTCAAGATTGTTACTCTTTCTATTACAGAGTAGCTGGGCGAGATTTATTACAGGAAAAATATCAGCAATTGATTCCCGTGTTGCTGCTTCAGAAATGGTTACTTCATTTAAGTATTGGGTTAGTGAACTCAACATTGATGGCAATTCAATGAACCTTGCAGATGTTAAATTGGTATGGAACCTCATACAAGTTATATTATTTAGTTTTGTATGTAATATTTTGCATAATTATGATTTTTTTTATTTTTTTTTGCAGTTCTTTTTGCCATTTTTCACAACTGCAAGTTGTCATTATACGCTATTTGTTTACAATAATCGTGAGCAAACCGTTCGCACCTTGACAATTTGCCTATGAATGATGTGAAGACTAAGAACATGAAATTACTTGCCAAAAGCCTGGTATTAGAATCATTATTAGTTTGTGATTTTTTTACAACTTTTTTTTTGTTTGCTTTATATTAAGTTTCAATATGTATTTCTTTTCTTTCAGCATGCTCCAATGAAAAGTTTCTTGAAAAGTATTAATCATCCCTGTGCCACTGTGTAACGATGTTGTGCCATTTTTCCGAAAGATTGGTATTTTTCTTTTCTTTGAAAATCAATCGAAAAAACACGGAGTCGCCATGCCATTTTTATTTTAAGGGCCAAAACTTTGAAAAATGCCCGAGATTATAGATTTGGGTTCGGAGGTCACGTTACACGCCGGGAAGAACGTTGGTGTTCACCCGGAATGCCTCGTAAAACGAGTCTTCCAAGCTTAAAAACCATTTGTTTGTGTGTGTGTGTGTGTTCCTTTGGCCAAAATAAGTTTAAACTGAGAAAACTAAAAATTGGGAACTCTTTATAAGACATTAAAAAAGTCCCATGATTTTTGGTATGATTTTTGGGTTGAGTTTTGGTACTCAAAAGATTTTTTGAAGTTGAAAACCATTTCTGCCAGAATGAAAAAGGCAGTGGACACTTGATTTTAAAATGGGTTTAAGGGCTTTAAAACTTCAAAATATGGGGAAAGTCCGAGAATGAAAGTTGTTAAAAACACCTTAAATAAGGTTTATGTAAATGAACTTTTCCATTTGGAGATGATTTGGTGGACCAAAACCTTCTGGAAATCTCAGATATGAAATCTGGGTTTCCAGAGACTGATGAACTGACTTTTAAAATATAATTTGAAAAAGGGAGTTTTACTCACGTAAAAAATAAAGTAAAACTATATATAGAAAGCTCTGGATGTTGGCTACAAAAAGTATTTTGTAGTCAACACCAAATTCCAAGTTTCTGTATATCCAAAAAATTAGACCATGGACAGAGGTCTTAGAGAAAGGCTACTGGACAGCAACTTCCTCTTGAAGAAAAACATGATTTTAAAGGGGGTTTGGCATCCATGACTGTCCCCATTTCCTTAGGCTTTGATTAGTAGTCACTAGAAATTTTAGTGGTGATCTACTATATCAAGCCATCCTTAGGGTACATTAGGACTAAGCACTTCATTTGTTTGGGAAGGGGAATTTTATCCTTTGAAATCAAGATTTTATGTTGTGAAAATGGTTTTTAGGGTTTTGAAAATAGGTTTGTAAGAAGTAAAGACACTTTGAAAAGAATGTTGATCCTTGTAGAGGATCATCCATGGAGATGAACTTCCATGGTGATTCTCTTGGATCTAAGGCAAGAAATGAACAAATTACATCTTCAAAGTTTGAGATGCATGAATGGATGAAAGAGATTTAGGGTTGGGAGAAGGAGGTTATACCTATCTTCTTTTGATTTTTGAGTTTTAGGCTTGAATGTAAGAGTGTTTGAGGCTTTGAATTTGAGAGTGATTAGTGAGTGAGATTTGGGAAAATAGTCAAGAGAAAAATGTGACAATTCTAGGGAATTCTCACTGTTTTCTCAAGTATTTTCGCCAAGGTGCTGTTGTGAATTGTGTTCTTCTTCTTTATTTCTGAGACTGAAGGGCTTAATTTATAGGCTTCTGAAAATGCCGAAGATGTCCGCGCGGATCATAGTGGAAGCGTGCACTGTTCATTAATTACAGCTGCAGGCTTTGGACACAAAGAATATTTTCAAAAAATTCAAACTGGTTGTTGTTTTTCAGCTTGCCAAATTCGGATTTTTACAATTTCTTTTCTTTTTGAGATTCTTTTCTTGGTTTAACCTTAAATGGCAATCCCTAATCTACCCTTACTTTGTTAGAAAAGTTAGAAATTGTTAGAAATGTTAGGAATGTTAAGACTTTCGTTAATTTTCTAACGAAAATACTAACAACTCAAATTGGAGCACTTACACACTGTCAAAAAACCATTTACTTATGAATACATTAATTGTGATTGAGTTCTTAAAGAAAATGAAGGAAATAATGACTGTGGCCTTTATTTTATGGCTGAGATGAAAGATTTCAAAAGCAAAAAGTACTCATGTCCTGTTTTATGCAAGGTAAATTTAATTTTATCTTAATTTAATTAGTTATCAAGAAGGTCATATTTTGTAAGCATTGAATGCCAAGAGCATTGAAACTCATGCTCATCATTACATCCCATCAAACAATGGTCAAATTCCTTTTTAAATTCTTCATTTGTCTTCAGCTGTCCAAAGTGAAATATGGCATTTTGCTGAATATGCCATAGGCAAAGCCTATGCCTTGTTCTTCCTTCAAATACCTGAAAAATCATATCAAATTTGAACAGGAATAACTTAAAATTATAACAGGCACTAAAATGACATTTAGAAGACATATAATATTTGACATTACAGGACAAGACCAAGACAGGCATAAATTACAAATATAACAGGCAGTAAAATTAAGGATAACAGGCAGTGAAAATAAATAGGAGCAGACATACCTCTTCAATTGCATTTGACATAGCAAGATCTTGATCAGTGAACATTGTTTTTGGTTTTTTGCCTCCCATTGATTTTCTGAATTCATTAAGTAACCAAACAAACGTTTCTTTCTTTTCATTGGCGATGAAAGCACAACCAAACATAACAGTGTTCCAATGGTTATTTATTCCAACTATTGGCGCACAAATCAGATTGTATCTATTTGTGGTATATGTTGTGTCAAATACAACAACATCCCCATACAATTTGAAGTCTTCCATCATCATAACATGTCTCCAAAATATTGCTGCAATTCTCCCTTCATCATCAAATTTGATTTTATAAAAGAAACCTGGATTTTCTTTTTCAATTTCAATAAGCCTATCCACAAGAGTCTGGTTATCACCTTTTTCTAGTTTTTCCTTTCTGAGCCTCTGTACATAATTTATGTGATCTTTCCTTGTATGCCCTACATATTCTTCACCACCAGAAGCTTTTACTAACACATTATATCCATCTGTTGGCTTTATGCCAGCTTCTTCTAGTTGCTCAATGATTTTACCTTTCTCTTCTGATATAGACATTTCGCTTCATTTCAGGTGGTTCCAATCTGTTCTTGTCATATCATGGTTATGTTATGTTACGTGTTTGTCAACTACATATAAATCCTCTCTTTTCAACAATTTTACCCTCATAAGAGCTTTACAACCACATCTTCTCGAGGGAGCTCTCTTTCTCTTTATTTCTTTTTTAGGATTTCCAGGTTGTTCAACAGGTGATGGAAACTCAATTTCATTCACTTCTACTGGACGTGGGGTACCATCAGTTTTCATGACATCATGTCCCTCACATGAGCACCTAAAGTATTTATCTAGTGGATTTAATTTAATCTTTGACATATGAAATGTTGAGAGCCTAACACCAAAACCGAGTGCATTTGCATGACTTCTGTACAACTCATACAACTCTTCCCATGTCTTTGCTTTTAGCCCAACCAAAGATTTAGTTATATCAAAATCAGATTGCTGCTCATCATTTTGTTTATCTAGAAAATATATATATGTCAGAAACGATGCTAAACAGGAAACAAGATAGTACAATGCGATGGCAAGGCCATATCAATTTTAAAGCCAAAGCAGTGCATATCAACTGACATGCATATATCATATCAGAAACATGCAAAATACAATGGATGAGCAGGCACAAAAAAATAGATGTAACTATTTTTGTTTTTATAGGCAGGACAAGACATATAAGGCATACGTTACAAATATAACAGGCAATAGAATACAATTTAGCAGGCATATAATTCAAAGGCAAGGCCGTCAAAATTTAGAGCCAAAGCAGTGCTAATCAACTGACAGGCATATATAAACTTAGGAATAGGCAGATCCAATTGATGAGCAAGCACAAAAAAAATATGTAACAATGTGGCCTTTACAAGACAGGACAAGACATATAAGGCATACATTACAAACAAAACAGGCACTATTATAGGTTTTAGCAGGCATATATTTAAATGCGAATCAGGTAGTACAATACGATGGCAAGGCCACGTCAAAATTTAGAGCCAAAGCAGTGCTAATCAACTGACAGGCATATATAAACTTAGGAACAAGCATATCCAATGCAAGAGTAGGCACAAAAAAAATGTAACAATGTGGCCTTTACAAGGCAGGACAAGACATAGAAGACATACATTACAAACAAAATAGGCGCTATTATAGATTTTTGCAGGCATATATTTAAATGCGAATCAGGTAGTAAATGACAAATAACATCTTACTGCTTTGTTCTTTATCTCGTTCGCAATTCATCCTTCCTGATGATCGATCAATCATTAACAAGCTTCTGCTTTGTTCTTCATCTTGTTCGAAATTCATCCTGTCTGTCTGATGATCGATCAATCATTAACAAGCTTCTGCTTTGTTCTTCATCTTGTTCACAATTCATCCTGCCTGATGATCGATCAATCATTAACAAGCTGAATTGATGAATTACGCCTAGTGATTTCTCTTCTCTATGAAAATTGTCGGCTGATTCTTCTCTATGTGTGTCTGATGTGTGTTTTTTGTTTGAGCGACATAGTTTATATTGCTGTTTTTGGAAAAACCGATTTAATTTTGGCCGGTCTAATTAAAAACACGTTCTACGCTAGTCCTAGCGTAGAACGCGTTTCATATAAGAGTTACTCATTAGTTTTTGTACAGAAAAGGTGCAAGTGACATACGAATGAATTTTTTAGGGACAAATTTGTCATTTAGACCACCATCAACCTCAGTCAACCTAGTCCTCCAGTACAACCACCACTCTAACACCATGGCCATCGCCACACCATAAAAATTCAACTATAACCCAGAAATTTTTGAATAAAAAATTGACAGAGCGTCACCCTCACAATGAACCCCTCACATTCTCTTTGTTGTAACCCACAAATTTGGGGTAGGTGTGTCAAGTTAAGGCTCGAATTTGTGAGAAAATTGGTTAGAGTTATATGGGAAGAAGAGAGGAGTCGGAAATGAAGGCGAATATGAGCATGTGCGATGGATGGAGAGGTCAAACGACGGCGAAGGAGAGGAAAATAAAGAACACCCAAAAAACAAAAAAAAATCAAGAAAATTGAAGCAAATGTTTCGCTACATAGATTCCATCGGGGCATCTCCAACCCAATAGTGTAATTTAAAAGAGTTTTTGCTTCATTTTTCTTCAAATTTTGGTTCAAATTTTCTTTTTCCTCTCCAACTTATACCATCAATTTTGACTTCAAAAATATTATTCTTATCATCTTTCCTTTACACCTTATCATCATCTATTTTTCTAATTTCACAAACATTACACAAAGTTTGATCTTTTTACAGATTGAACCCCCTCTTTTGTTTTAGATTATAAAATATCAAATAATGTATTTATAATCCAAAATACTATTGAAATAGATTTTATTATTAAATAAAATATACAAAATAAAATGACATTGATACATTGACATAAAGGAAAAACATTGACACAAAGGAAAATTGCAATATAAAAATGTATGTCTTAACTTTTTTGTATAAATGTATTTTGTATAAATTTTAATATACTCTCCGTCTTAACTTTTTTTATTTTGGGTTGTCTCAAATATTATCTCAATATAAACATAAACAATATTTAAGATTAATTTAAATAATAAATATGTTTTTTTTTTCATAATAAATGTAACTTTAAGAAACTGGAATGACTAAATTGTAATTTGAAATATTACTTCAAAAATGAAGGAAGATGAATATTGTTGCTTCAAATTTGAAGGAATACTATTCATCTCCTTCATTTTTTAAGTAAGAAATGAAGTGGATTAAAAGGAGGAATAGTAGGATATTTGAAGAAATGAAGAAGGAATTGAATTGGATTGGAGATGGTCTCAACCCCAAGCACATTCATCTCTATTTTATATTTTAACCCCTCATTAATGTTATTCAATTTTCTTCCCTATTTGTCTTCAAATCTCTTCCGCAGCTAAGAAATAGGAAGTGTTGGAACATGAATGATCCATTAATCATGAACCGACTCATAACTAGATTAAGAAGAGAAGAGGAAGAAGAAGAAGAAGACGGAAGCGTGTACCTTGTGATTCCATGATTGTTCTTAGTCTTATTCTTGAGTAGAAGAAGGAAGTAGGGAGATAGTACTTCGAAGTAGGGAAGAGTAGATCTTCTAAATGATAGTGACCACACTATAATCTTCTTAATGAATGAAGAGAATTCTTATGACTGAATTTTGTATGTCACTAGTGTCTCTAAATGGCTGATGGATAGCCTTTATATAGATAGAGAAGGGGCACTTCATTTAGGGACTACACCCTTTCATAAAGATGATGGTGTGAAGTTACCATTATGCCCATCATTTAATGATACTTACACCTAATGGAATTCTACATATTTTGTCTATACTTCAACATTATTAAATGATTATAACACATGGAATTCAATAACACATATTAATTAATCCATGTTCTAACAATCTCCCACTTGGATTAATATTAATATGTATCTTTACTAAATAAATTCCTTAATCATTTATAACATGAATGACAACCCTTATGTGCACGTTTATTGTCATTCAATACAATTCCGTCCATTAGTCTTATAAGTATAGGGACTAAAGGGGTAGTCGTTGTAATTGATTCGCAACTAAACCCACATTAATCACATATATATATATCCAACTAAATGACATAGATTAAGTATAGATATGTAGCATGGAATATTAATGAATATATATGAAGAATGCATATATATATTCTCCAACTAGTCCTACTTAACCAAATGAGATCAATATAAATAAAAACAACATAAAGAAATAGAAAACAACACAAACTCCCACTGATTTAAGCATTATCAAAAGTCGTTTCACCCATATGAGAAGTATGCTCATGAAACATCAAAAGAGATTACGCTTTATAAAATGGATCCAATAACATGGAGTTTGATCTTATAAGTTGTATATCTATTTGTTTATTTTATACTTATTTCTCTTCAATAAGAGATATAACCTTATGATGTCTTTCGACATCTTTGCATCCATTAAAACATAATCAGAATACTTAATGATCTCAAAAAAATGATCCGATTTTATATACATAAGCATGTAGTTTAATGTTTTATAGGTACTTCATCATTCTTTTGGATGCGACTTAATGTTCTTCTTTTCCTAATTGCTTTGGTATTGACCAAGCATCCCAATAATAAATGCAAGGTTTGTACGAGTACAGACTTGCGCATACATTAAGCTTCCTATTGCCGGTGCATAAGGGATATTTTCCATAACACCCAATTAGACTATCAATTCTTAACTTAATGGTGAATCAATATTCAACCAAAGCAAGTAGATCTGCATACTCACATCACATTTTTAAATGCGTGGCTATGCATATGAACAAACTCACAACGCATCCAAGGATGGTGGCTATGTTCAAAAATGGGATAATCTTACATTAAGAATTGAAAGCCTTTTGAGTAAATTTATAATTTAGAAGTAACATAATACTCTAGAATTTGAATTAGAGTATGAAAATAATTCAAGAACACATGATGAACATGGAATCTTTTCAAGAAATAAAAGCATAAGGCTTTACAAGAAACTCAAACTCAATCTAGTATATAATCAGGCTCTGATACCAATTGTTGGAACATGAACGATCCATTAACCATGAACCGACTCATAACTAGATTAAGAAGAGAAGAGGAAGAAGAAGAAGAAGACGGAAGCGTGTACCTTGTGATTCCATGATTGTTCTTAGTCTTGTTCTTGAGTAGAAGAAGGAAGTAGGGAGATAGTACTTCGAAGTAGGGAAGAGTAGATCTTCTAAATGATAGTGTCCACACTATAATCTTCTTAATGAATGAAGAGAATTCTTATGACTGAATTTTGTATGTCACTAGTGTCTCTAAATGGCTGATGGATAGCCTTTATATAGATAGAGAAGGGGCACTTCATTTAGGAACTACACCCTTTCATAAAGATGATGGTGTGAAGTTACCATTATGCCCATCATTTAATGGTACTTACACCTAATGGAATTTTACATATTTTGTCTATACTTCAACATTATTAAATGATTATAACACATGGAATTCAATAACACATATTAATTAATCCATGTTCTAACTGGAAGATGATTGAAATGAGTTAGGGTTTAGTTAATGGTTTATTAATAAATCATTATCTATTTTATATTTTAACATCTCATTAATGTTATTCAATTCTTTTTTCATTAATTTAAAAGTTATAAAACAACGTAGTTTTGAGGGTAAAGAACAATTAATTTTGTTTTTCTTATGAAATGACTGAAATGCCCCTTAAAAAGTCACGTAAATGGCACATAACTTTGATTTCGTTAAAAAACTAACAATTTGTTAGTTTTTACACCAATTTGTAACAAAATGACAAACTTAGGGTTGACAAATTTTCAATTTTGGAAACCAAAGTGCAAAGGTTATATAAGCATAGATAACCAAATTGCAAATTTCCCTAATATATATAATGGTGTATCATTATTTGGAATGAAGGGAATAAAAAGTTAAAAACAGAAAAAAAAAAAAAAAATTACAAATGTGAACTGGGCCTTAAATTTTGGTCCATTTAAAAAAAAAAAAAACAAAGCAGAAGTGGTAGATAGCCCGGCCCTTATAAAAACAGCCCAATCCAAACTCAATGCAATAAACCGGCCCATCTCCTTTCCTTTTCGTTTTCAGGCGTACAACTCAGGTCTCCTAAAATTCGACCTTCACTTCACAATTTCAACCCTCTCCGGCGGAAGATACGAAAACATGGACAGAGAGTGGGGTTCGAAGCCGGGGAGCGGAGGAGCAGCCTCCGCCCAAAATGAAGCCATCGACCGCCGTGAACGGTTGCGCCGACTCGCCCTCGAAACCATTGATCTCGCCAAAGATCCCTACTTCATGCGCAACCACCTCGGCAGGTTCCTCTCTTTCTCTTCTACTCCCAGTTAATTTTGTCCCTCTTTGACCACAACTTTATGGAAATCTTGTTATCTTTATATGCAATTCTAAAAATTGTTATCTATTCACCATTACTAATACTATTAGTAATAATTTTAAGAATTGCATAGAGGTAATTAGGTTTTTATAAAATTACATTAGTAATACTATCAATAATAATTTTTAGAATTGCATAAGAATAATTAGGTTTTCATAAAATTACAGTCAAGTTTGATTGATTTGATGACCGTGAAAGTATTTCCAGGACGGAGGGAGTATTTCCCTTTATACTTTAGATTGGAGCTAATATTTTGATTGATAATTTGAATTTGATTTTTTTTTTTTTTTGTGAAGTTATGAATGCAAGTTGTGTTTGACACTACACAATAACGAGGGGAATTATTTGGCGCATACACAGGGTAAGCGCCACCAGACTAATTTGGCTAAGCGTGCCGCTCGAGAAGCTAAGGATGCTCCTGCTCAGCCTCAGCCTCACAAGCGTAAAGTCAATCTCCGTCGTACAGGTTAGAATTTCACTTACCAATTTATAGCAACTGTTGTTATCCATTGTAGATACTTATCTGTCACTGTAATTTCACCCTAGTTTGATTGAATTTCGATATTGTATTTGAAATTGTATCTACTTGTATCTACTTGATCATCGAAATTGCAATTGTGCTGACTTGGAACTTGACATGAGTTATGTTAAAATAGGCATGCTGTGAAGTGAACACATGAAACTAGGGTTTCTGAAATTATTGGGGGATTTTTCTCCATGGGAAGCGAACTAATTTACCTAATGCAGTAAAAGTGCTGGCTATTTGATTAAATCTTGACATGTTTAGAAAAGATGGTGTTGAAATAAATAGTGGCCATTGAAGTGTTTATATTCATCTAAATGTATTATTATGTCATTTATATATTATACAATGTAGAACAGTGTCATTGTGTGTTGCAGTTTGAAGATCTCCTCTGTCTAACACCTGTCGAGACTTGGAATTTTTGAATTTGTAAGAAGCAAGTAAATACTCCCTCCGTCCCAGCGAAAGAGCCATTTATTTCCTTTTTGGGCGTCCCATTTAAAAAGCCACTTTCCCAAAAAGGAAACCTTAAATCACTATTCTCTCCACTCATTCTCTCTCCTACTTTACTTTTACACTCACAACATTCTCTTTCTTACATCACCTCCCACTCATTCTCTCTCCTATTTAATTTTTCATACTCACAACATTTAAACTTTTTCTCTTTCCTACATCACATTTCTTATTTTGCGTGTCGGACAAATTTTGTGGCTCTTTCGCCGGGACGGAGGGAGTATAGGTTAAATATCTTCTAATCTGGTTAAGTTGGCTTTCAAGGCCAAACTATAAAAACTCTTATTTTCCAGGGGGGGGGGGAGGTTTGAGTTTTGTTGTTTATGATATGATTGAATAATTGGCACATGAATCCAATTCAAAGGATAAATGAATCCAGTTTTGCCATTCTATTTTACTATTTTCTTTTTTCTGTTTATTCTAAAATATAATGGATATCTCTACTTAAATTCTTGGCGTATATATGATTTCTTGTGACACGTGATCTAAAGAAATTCTGCTTTACTTGCAGTGAAAATTGGTAGGCCTGGTTACCGGGTGACTAAGCAGTTTGATCCGGAGACAAAGCAAAGGTCTCTTCTTTTCCAGGTATGAATTGTTTCTCTGAAAAGTATGTGCTAATATTGTAAATCTTAACAACTTATAGAGTGCACTAAAAACTTCAGTTAAAAGGAGATAAAAGTTTGTTTGAAGAAGTAAATTGAGTTTGTATGCGACTCTTTTGTTCATTACTGAATAAAATGTGTGGCAACTTATTTTTTCTGTGATGGTTAAACTACTTATTTTCTTGCACACTTTTGACATAAAGATTACTGAAATAATATCAAACATTGAAATGATGAGAGACAAAATGTAATAAAATTTACGGGTGAGCCTCAGTAGAATGGTGAGCTATCTCTATCCTGTGATTCAACCTGGGTAATATAGACCTTCCATGTGCATCGTGAGCCTAGTTGGTAGTTATTTAACAAATGAATAAGTTACAGTCAAACTTCGTGCTTATGAAATTTTTAATTTTAAAGAAGCTTCTTTATATGACCATTGGTTACATTGCTAATTAGCGTACAAGTCACATTTTGCCCCCATTGGCTGGAAGGTTAAGGACTACCTCACAGGGAGTATGTGAAGCGTATGTGTGTGCTTAACGTGTCACTGGTAGTGGTCATGTGACAGATTGGGTGTGCAAAGCCCTTACTGGCTTGTTAGTTTTGGAAATCTGTCATTCTTTAATCAACATCGGCTAAATAGATTTTTAGTTATATAGCGTCTATATGCCAACATGAGAAAAGAACAAGTACAAAATAAATATGCATATACATGCTGTACAGAATAACGGATCTCAAAGTTATAAATGGACAGACATAGGGGTGTAAGTGGTTCGGTTCAAACCGCGGTTCGGAACCGAACCAAACCACACCACGCGGTTTAGTTCGGTTTTTAAGCAATAGTAGTTTGGTTCGGTTCCAAAAATTGTCAAACCGTGAGGTTCAGTTTGGTTTACGGTTTGGACCCCAAACCACTGTTCGAGACCGCGAGACCGAACCACCAAATCGAATCGATTAACCAAATCACCAAACCGTTCAATAATAACCAAAGATATGCATATCTTTCATCTCCACCTCACATTTAGATTTGAAAACTCCTAATTCTATTCATGGATTTTAGCCTATAATCCATTTTTCTTTCGGTTAATCTTCTTGTAATAATGCTAATTCACTCTTTAGCACATACCATTACAAGTACTCAAATGGCATGTTGTTATCATAAACATTGAAGCACAATTTTAAGTTGTGTTTAAATACTGAATCTCTTCGGTATGTTATGTCTAGAAAATTCCAACAAACATGACAATGAATTATATTCTGAAACCATCTTCTAATTAATGGTTTAAGCATTGTTCTATTTCATGGTTTGAATTGTGGTTTAAACCGCGTTTCAAACCATAAAATCAAACCGCGATTCGAACCAAACCACCAAACCATGGCGGTTTGGTTCGATTTGAATTTTTTCATGGTTCGGTTCGGTTTGAGATTTTTCCAAACCGATTACTAGTGGTTCGGTCCGTAAATTGGCCCAAACCGAACCAAACCGAACCATTTACACCCCTAGACAGACATACAATTACAGTTTGAGGGGTGCCCTTAAAGAAGCTATGACATAGGAAGAGCACTTCTGAGGGTTTGGGTTGTAATTTGTTGGGAAAATTTGTACTGATGCTTGTCTCATTTTTCCAAGAACGCCTTCAATAGTTGAAATTAAATTCACATATGATTGCTTTGAACATCAAGCAAATAAAATCTGAATCTGTGTGATTTGAGTCTTTATTTAATGGGTGGTATGGGCTTTAATTGCAGATTGAATATCCTGAAATTGAAGACCTTACCAAGCCAAGGCACCGATTCATGTCATCGTTTGAGCAGGTATCCCATGTTTTTGTCTTCTCAAATTTCATTGGCTTCTGATTAGTGCTAAATCTTCTTATGCTTTGGTCTTCTATTATTTCACATAGCTCCCCAAGCTTTAAGAACGTCTTTAAGATGGGGTGTATCAACACTTATCCACCACATGTTCAACACCTATTTACGTAACTTAAATAGTGGGTGCTTATATATATTTATGCTATCGTGAGGTCTTGGGCACTACACCGTGTTTGCTCTACGTAGCGTGGAAGACATCTTATAGTTTTCACATTAACATTGGAATTGAGTATCCTTTATCTACTTAACTTTAAGGCATCCCCTTTGTCCCTGAATCACTGTTATTCTTCCCAGCTCCACCATGTATTCCCCATTTTTATTTGAGCTGCATACCTGGACTGTTCTTCGAAAAGTACACTCCCAAGGATCACAGAACAAACTACGAAGGAATAGTTATGTGTTCAATTAGGAAGAATGGAGATTTGTTAAAGAGTTGGTGGAGCTTCAAATGCTGGCACTTGGCAGGCGTCTGGATATGATTGTGAGGCTTTAGGTGCTCACTCAAAGCTGCAAATTCAATTTTTTTTTGGCTCTCTGTTTATGGATAAGGAGTAGTAATGGCTTGTGTTGAAAACACAAAAAAAAAAAAAAAAGAGAGAATGAGCAGTTTGAATTTTGATGCATTTTAGGGATACAGATGAAATTTATATGTTTTCCTTGAGATCTTTGACTGCATTTTAGGGATTCAGATGAGATTTATATGTTTCCTTGAGATCTTTGACTCCAATATGTATTCGCTTCTGGATAGAGGGACTATAATCCGTATTGCTATAGGATATCTTCTTTCTATATTGGGAATCATAATATATTCTGCCTTTATTTCTTGCATCAGAGTGTTCTTCAATGTATGTCTGGGATTCATGTTTCGACTTATCTGCATTAGATGATTTTTCACTCCACGTTTTCACAGATTTAATCTGCTCATTTTGTAGTTATGAATAAATTATCAAATCCGAACCTTTCATTATTTTAAATTTAACTGCAGAGGGTCCAAACGTTTGATAAGAGATATCAGTATCTTCTGTTTGCAGCTGAACCATATGAGACTATTAGCTTCAAGGTAATAGAATATCGTTATGTTATCACTAATTGCAATTACTTATCTGTTTCATGATCATATTAATTAGTTCGGAGCCTGCACTTTTTCCAGGTTCCAAGTACAGAAATTGACAAATCGACTCCCAAGTTCTTCTCCCATTGGGATCCAGACTCAAAAATGTTCACGGTAAGTCTGCATAAACTTCTCCTCTGCAATTAGCTTGTACATACAATTGCGGTCTTTGCATAGACATTTGCCTTGTTGCCCCTGAAAATAATCCTTTTAGACAACATTTAATTTATGCCCTTTTTTTAAGTAGATGAGGTTAAAGTTATCATAGAAGCTGTAAGCTTAATTATGGAAAGAGATTCTACACGTGGGATAAAACAATACTCCCTTCGGTTGTTCGGTCCAAAATATATGTCGTTTTAGGGGTTTTCACCAAATTTAAGAAATGCAATTATTACTACAAGTTTATAAAGGAAGTACTAACTTGAAAAGTACAATTAATAAAGTGGAACAAGTTACAATATAGGGATAAAATTGTGATAAAAGGATTTTTAACCCAAAAAAGATAAGTATTTTGGACCAATTGTTTGGTCCTAAAATGATACCGGAGGGGGTACAAAAATGAAAGGAGCATCTTTTACTTAGGCTAAAAAGAAAATAAAAGTAAATTGTTTGCTTCTTGAGAATACTATCTGACAATTCTGTGTGAATAATTAATGTACAGTTGCAATTATACTTTAAAACCAAGCCACCAGAGCCAAAGCCCGCTCCTGCTGCTAACGGAACATCAGCACCCGGCGTCCCACCTCCAAGGCCTTTGGCCCCACCACCGCAAGCTCCACCACCACCTCCTCCTTCACAAGGAGCTCCAAATGGAAATCCTCCTAGAGGTCCTCCACCACCAGCACCCGGATCTTTGCCGCCACCACCTCCTCCAATGGGCAATGGACCTAGACCTATGCCGCCAGGTGGAAACCTACCTGCCCCACCACCTCCCCCAGTAGGCGGTGGTTCTATGGCAAATTTTACCCCTGGAGCTCAGATGGGAAGGCCGATGCCGCCACCACCTCCACCACAAGGATTTCCAGGGCAACATATGGCGGGTCAAGGGGGTCATCCACCACCACCTCCTCCTAATATGTGATTAACTTTTTTTTTTTTTTTTGGGCTCATGTAATCTACAGAAACCTGATGTATAATGTTGCTGAAGCTTCCAAAGGAATATTGGAAACAATCTTTTTGAATTTTGTGGTTGTACTTGTTTGGTGAATTGACCTAATTTATATTTCCTCAACTACTAGCAAGAAAACAGTTTCCACTTTGGTTTAGCTGAGCCTCATATTAGTCTCATTTTTGCTACTGGTAACAAAAAAATTATGAACTTCCAAAACATAGCCAAATCCACAAATACCGATTAAAATGATTTCCTTTTGGAGAAAAAGTTTCATTTTTGCATGAGAATTTACAGAGTTTATGACACAGAATTCATCGAAATAAACAGAAACTCACTTGAAAGGTACAAAATACATTAAAGATCACTTGGCATACACAATAAAGTTGGAGAATTCAGCATAGCCTCGGTCATATACTTTACGAATCTTCACCGAGTTAACTCGCCAAAAGAATCTGAACCTGGTTGCTCTTAAATAATGCCGCTAAGATAAGACTGGTGTTTCTAACTCTCAACTTGTGGAGGGAAATGCCTTTTGAATGAACTCTAAGAACCGCTGCGAGTAGAATGCGGGGTCCACAGCAGAGATGGAGAGGGAATCAAATTGCATGGATTTATAAGCGTGTTCAATCTTCTTATGTATGTTGTACTCTTGTAATATGTCGATAATACCAAGGTACAATACAACATCGTATACCTCGTGAAACATCTGTGTTTCCCCTTTGACTTTAGTAAGCTCTGCTCTTGCCGGCATGTTGACTCCAAGCTGTATCTGGAGTCTATTCAGGAAAACGAAAAGAAATTGTTAGTGTAGACAGAGAGCAATGAAGTACTCCATCCCTCCCATTATCCCATAATAAATATCGCACTTTCCTTTTTATTCACATCAAAATAAATATTGCGTTTCTAAATAAAAAAATGGTGTTAGCGCAATTTTACATGGTACAACTGATGTACAAACAAATAGAGTACATTCTTTAATAATGTTGAGAAGTCAAATACGACATTTATTTTGGGACGAGAGAGTTTTAAGAGTCTCAAAAAAGCATCTTAAGTTAAGCCAAAGAAAAATTTCAATATTTTTTCTTTTACTTCTATTTTTTTAATAAATATTTATTCCCACCTATTTCTTCTTAGCTTTCAATTTTATTTTATTTTATTTTAACTTTTTAAATATTTTTCCCACCTCTTTTCTTTGATGAATCCATATGATAGTTCATGTTAGAAAACCCAAATCATTTTGGGACTAAGGTTGTTGTTGTTATTTAAGTTGAAGACAACGGTTGTGTATGAGCAAGAAAGTGGCACAAATATAACTGTAGTCTGTAGTCCCTTAATTTCTGGATAGTCATGTTGTCAATATAAATTCTTAAATTGGATTAACATAAACAATGTTATATAGGAATCTTGGCTACATAAAAAGATCATACCTTGCTGTACCAGGAAGGAGGAGATCCACTTCCTCATCACCAGTAGCTGATGATGTTCTCAACCGGCTACCTCTGCTATGAGGTCCCACAACAACACTATCATCTTCAGATCCACGTGGGACTAAAACAAGCCCTTGAGGAGAGATCTCGTCCTCCATAGATTCTGTGAAGGAATCATAAACAAAAGAAATTAACAACCCCAGACAACCATATTAACACATTGTTAACAGAATTTGTGAGTATGAAAAATATAATAGGAGAGAGAATGAGTGGGAAAAATAGTAAGTTGATTGGTGTTGTGAGTATAAAAGTAAAGTAGGAGAGAGAAAGAGTGGGAGGAATAGTGTAAAAACTTTGCTATTTTGGGTAGTATCCATTCAAGTGGGACGGACGAAAAAGGAAATAAGTCTCCACTCCATGTGACGGAGGGAGTATAACTTACTAGAACAGTGAATTTCTGAACTCTGGGAATTTCAAGCTTATTTGGCATCCCCTGAATATCTCTATTCCAAAGGCAAAACAGGTTGATAGAGATCTACATAATACTCCTTACGTCCCATAAAGATGTTTCCATTTGTCATTTTTGTTTATCCCAAAAAGATAGTCTCAATATTAAAGTTCCAAAATTGCCAACTAAGGTGGTGTTTGTTTTTCACTTTTGTCTCTTATTCAGTGCTGAAATGGTGGGTGAATCAGAGATGGGAGAATTCAGATTGTTTGTTTATTTTTTTAAATTCAGACTTAATGCTTCTGAATTACCACTTAAATTTAAGAGGTAAAAATGCCACTGATTTTAAAGTAGGCGCCTCTGAAGCAAAAATTGGACGAATATGTCCCCATGATATTTTCATATTTCCAACCTTACCCCTCTCATTTGTACCCTCTATTCTCTCTCTATAGCCTTTATCTCTTCAACAACGTTCATCTCTATCACTCACCCCATCCATGGCCGATCTACTCCTCCTCCATGGTTCAGACTAGACCACCATTTTCTATTCCTCCATGTGACCTCCAAACGATACACTCATAAACACCCCCCCCCATTTTTTTCTCTCCCATTTTCCTCTCTCTTTCACGCCTCTTTCGTAACCCTAGGCTCCTCGCAACCCATCTCCATCATCCATCTGCGCCTTCTCTCTCACCACCACCGGCCTTTCTCTTACTCCATATCTCCCTGATCTGCACCAAGAAATCTCCTTCTCCGTCATCAGTTAGCTAGTTGACGTCTCCGCCTTCATCGATTGGTTCATGGATTGATTGAAATTCTGGTTCTTCCATTTTGTTTTCTTCCCGGGGTTCGTCGCCATGGGGCTCGCCGGCTTTTATTAGTAGGTTATGTGTATTTTGGAGTTGCTCAATGTAATAGAAGTTGTAGGATTTCTGGGTTTGGAGCTGTACATTTTCAATTTTTTCTTAATTAAATTTGAGAGCATGAAGCATCATCTCTTCAATCTGTATAATTTCCTTCTTGACATTATAATTAGAGATTTTTTTTTGGCCTACCATTTGCTTTCTGCTTTCTGGGTTTTGTTTGTGTATGTGTGGATGTGTGTGATTCTCTCAGGTAGCTTCATTCAATTGGTGTTTTTTTTCGCTTCGTTCTAAATTCAATTCATAATACCACATCCTTCGTCTCAAAATGTATACTGTATTCAAAATGACCTTCCAATTTGCTCAAATTAGTCTGTAGTAAATTTGATTATCTTTTAATTGAATTCATGGGAGTAGCTCATGATGAATTGTTAGCTGGTATGTGTGTTATGTTGTTATTTTTCTAAAAGAAAAAGTGTTTTTTAATTATTATTTGAAATGGATAAAATGGTAAATCGACATATTTAGTAAATGAATTCAGTTGAAAAATCAAACAACTTTAAAAATTCAGAAATCAGTTTTCAGTTGCTGCCTCTTATCGATTCAGACAGATTCAGATGTGAAATCAGATTTCAGCACTTAACACTTAAAAAAAACAAATGCCACCTAAGGAAGAAGAGTGGATCAGAGCCGGGGGGGGGGGTAATGGAGTAATAATTAAACCTCATTAAGGTTAATGATGGAAATGAAGTAAGTTGTTAAAATGTTTGAATAGTCAAATAGGACTATCATTATGGACAGAGGGAGGATTACTAACCCCCCATAGAGAGGTAAAACCATTTTAACTATTTCAAAGTCACTTTCTCCAGTTGTTTTCCAAATACCGTCCCTCCTCTGACTTTAGTATTTTGCAACTGAACAAACTGCAAATGAGTATCACTAAATGATGTTTAACGTACTTTAGGCAGCTTCTGACACACCAGTGGGTGGAGAAAGGGGAAGGGGGGGGGGGTGGAGAGAGCAAGCTGCCTAATAACTCACCTTCCTCTGGAACAATTCCCAGCCCATCTGCAGTTACACGTTGACTGAGAGACATGAGAGAACGCAGATGTTGGGGGGCTCGATAATGAACCCCTAGCAGAACGCTGTAATCCATAATGTTCTGTGCTTCCAAAAAATTACTATCAATTTCTATCTGCCTACAATAAGATAGATGAAAAAAGCATTGAAACCATAAGTAGCAAGAAATTGTATAAGCAAGATAATCATCACAAATTGCAAAGCACTATTGCTTTAAGACAATAATAATTCCATTTTGTTCAGACCAGTGATAAAGTTTCTTCTGTGTTTAATAAATATTATTCCCCCTCCTATTAAGAGCAAATTTGAAATTTTTGTTGGACATTCATTTTGGGACGGAGGGGGTACACAACTTTCTCCACGTTATTGGTTCCAATTCGCACCGCAGTTTGAAGAATGGGTTTGTTTGGTACTTTAATGTTGAAATCGTCCCACTTTACCCTGCATGCACATGCACTTGAGCATGAGGTAAAGTGGAACGATTTGGAAAGCGTCAAGAGGGTAAAGTGGGACGATTTCAAAATTAAAGTCACAAACAAACTCACTTTCAAACTAGGGTAAAAAGTGGGATTTGGTGGATACTTTTGGGGGGATAAACGTTATTTGGCCTAAATGATATAATTGGGGATTCGGAATTTACTTATGGTGATGGACAACAAACATTAAATCTAAATGCAAGTATGGATAACATATAAATGATAACTAGAAAATGCACTACTTACTTTAACAGTGCCGCACGCCAAGTAGGTTCCATATAAAAGCAATAGTTTAGGTCAAGATCTTTAAGTATCGTGTTCTCATCAATTTCAACTTTGTCTGCAGAACGCCCCAAGGAGGAACCCTTCAAATCAAATCTTCTGTGAATTCGTAACTCTGTGCAGAACATGTTCCCCATCACCACAAACCGGAACTGAAAAAAAAAACAGAAATAACAATAAACATTACTATAAAATCTATATTAAAATTTCTTCCTTTCCGCTTGCTTGAAAATGCAGCCAACCATATAACCTATTGTTTACTACCTCAAGAGCAAATTAGAAATTTTTACGGACATTTATTTTGGGACGGAGGGAGTACATGAAAACAGCTCTTCCACAATTACCTTTTGGCCACTTGATGTTCTTATCCTATGGAGGCCGAAAAATTTAGTAATGAGTGTGTTTTCGTATGTGCGCACATGATGATGGTAATCTGGAAGCATCCGCAGAAGGACCTACAGATTACAATACTCACTAAAAGTTTAGCCACAACTTGTACAAAGAGGAAAAGGTGCAATCATTAAAAGAGTGTCGTATTTCACAGCAGAATAGTGACTAATAAACATACGTAAACAATGGTTATGCAATTAATGCTGACTTACTACAGTATATTTCATAAGATCAACCAGTAGTCAGAGAGTATGAGATAAGGAAAACATAACGCATATCTTAAACTAACCCTAATTCCAAACATCTTCCCAAATAACAGTAGAACAAGGTCTTAAAAGACCCATACCAAACCAGTTCCGAATCATAAGCATCTTATTTGGTGAGAAAATATGGTGAGGAAAAGACAAAAGAAAGGAAAGGAAAAAAGGAACGCTAATCAATCACTAAGCATCAATCTAACTCCTCCATGTCATATTAAGCGAAGGGATATCAATTAGAACTTCGGTTTTATACACTTCTACCTTAAACAAAACTGTCAATCTGTGGATGAAAAAATGACTCGCATATCCTCTAGTCTAAAGGAACCAAAAACACATCAGGAGCACTGTATTTTTTTCTCCTCATTCGTGTGTTTACTATATATATTCCTCTATTTGCTTCTAGGGAGAGGATGTACAGCTAATAGAGTCACAAATTTCCCGCTCATACTCAATGGTCATAAACAGGACCAATTTCCTGCAACTTCAAGCTACAGTCAAGTCTTACTGATAGCTAAGACTTATGATGCTTGCTTTCATTGTTGTTGCACCGAAACCATTCTCATCTTACTTACAGAACCCTCAGCTCCTGCCAGATTTATTTATGTTCAAATGGATGCTAGAATGTTACAGTTATCAAACTGTCTAAAATAAGTCTTCTCCTATATCTGGGCTTCAGAAATGGTTGTTTAAGGATATTACTTCAACCATAACCTATGATGCTCGGACTCGGGTACAAGTGTCCGACACGGGTACGGATCCGAGCGTCGGATACTTCAAATCTCAAAATTACGGACTTGGGAACACGGATTAGAAGGGTCCAAATTCTGAATATGGACTCGGCATATATAAACACATATGATGTATAAAAAATAATCCAATTACTAAAATGTAAATTTATTATGGGGCGATAAGTAATACAACAATTACCATGTGTCTAATACATTTAAAATGAGTACCCAATTTAAAATACAATAACAACAAAAAAAGTCAATTTTTTTTTAAAATGTGCACCATCAAACTTGTGGATAGCAGTTGTATCCAATCCCAACCACTCATGAAACCCTTTAACTTCAATTTCAGACCTCAATTTCTCTGTATCTATCTTTAGATCGAGGAGACCTCATTTCTCTCTATCTATCTTTAGATCTTCAAACGTCGACCATCATAGATCGATGACCCTAACAACCTTTACCGATCGACGATGGCGACCTCAACAATCGAGCCAATTTCTGAGGTAAGTGCCGAGTCCGCTTTCTCCTAGTCACGTCCGACACATATCCCGTGTCCGTATCCGTGTCGTGTCGACACGGGTACGGTGCCCTAAAATGGCGAGTCCGAGCATCACAAACCATAACACTGATCAAATAACTACTCTCTCCATCCCAAAATGATCTTCCCACTTTTTTAGCCGTTATTACGAACGAACTTTGAACAATAATTTTAAATTGATTTAATTATCCTAACGAAAATCTAAGATTTGTTATTGATATTACTTCAACCATAACCTATGATGCTCGGACTCGGGTACAAGTGTCCGACACGGGTACGGATCCGAGCGTCGGATACTTCAAATCTCAAAATTACGGACTTGGGAACACGGATTAGAAGGGTCCAAATTCTGAATATGGACTCGGCATATATAAACACATATGATGTATAAAAAATAATCCAATTACTAAAATGTAAATTTATTATGGGGCGATAAGTAATACAACAATTACCATGTGTCTAATACATTTAAAATGAGTACCCAATTTAAAATACAATAACAACAAAAAAAGTCAATTTTTTTTTAAAATGTGCACCATCAAACTTGTGGATAGCAGTTGTATCCAATCTGATGTAGCGGGCAAGGCAGAAGCGGGCAAGGAGGAATCATCTTCTGTTAATGAGGCGCACGCCCCACCCATAACCAAGCGGCCGCCTCAAGCTTGGCCGACCAAGGGGGAAGATTCGGTGGTTCAGGCGCTCGCCTGGGAGTAGCGAGGCGCCCGCCTGGCGTTGTTTTGGTGTTTACGTATTTGCGTTTCTTTTATGTCGTGCACTGAGTATTTATTTTTAAACATGGGTATTTTAGTCCTTTGCTTTATTATTTGTTGCTTAGGGTTTTAGGAGTATTTAAACAACTTTGGTATTTGTTTAGGGATAACTTTTTGATTAATTAATTTTAGAATTGCTTGAGCATTCTTTTCGGGGATTAAACCCCAAGCAGCCATTTGTTGGTTGAATTTGAAGGTGGATTCCTTCTGTTTTGTTGGGATTTTCCATTAATTGGTTAATCTCGTGTTTGTGTTCCGCTGCGTTTACATCAGCTGTATCGTAGCGAGGCTCAATCCGAGTGCAGATGGCAGCGAAACGGAAACAACAACGACGCTCTTCTTGCATTCCTTGAACGTATGAACCAAGAAGCACAGAACGAGACCGTCAGCCGTGATTCGCGATGAACAGTGCCGCAGCCTCGTCACGCCTGATATGGTTAGGCTTTTGGAGGGTTTGCAGGTTGGTGGTCGCCGAAGGCAACGGGCAGGGTTCGAGCACTGCGAGGAAACGAAGGGAACAATCGTTTCGTCCTACGGAGGGAGGATTCAGATTCTCGAGGGTGAAGATGATTTTATCGCGCACCCGCGGATCGACTCCTAAAATCAAAGCCGATCTACCCTTTTTCACGGGGAGTTAGACATAGAAGAATTTACAGATTGGCTTTCCGAGGTAGAAAAATATTTTGCCTTGACGAATGTTCCGAAGAGAGGAAGGTGCCATATGTGGCCTACAAACTTCGTGGTGGTGCGTCGGCTTGCGGGAACAAATGAATAATCATCGTCGAAGGAATGGTAAGCTACCACCCGCACATGGCAAAGGATGAAGACGGCGTTAAAACAACGATTCTTGCCCGCAGACATGAAAGCGGCTGATCTATCGAAATTCCTTGATTGCAAGTGCAAGATAATCGGACGCCGATCAATACACGCACAAGTTTCATACACTGGCCTCGCGCGAACCGATTTTGGGTGAATCGGAAGTGGCAACAAACAAAGAAGGTATGTTTCCGGTCTTCGTCCTAGCATTAAAAGTATGGTTAATTTATATCCCGTGCATACACTCGATGGGGCAATTTCTCGTGCTAAAGTCATGGAGGTTCAAGAAACCGAAATTGTATCTCCTTCTGTTTCTTCATTTAATATGGGTCATAAGGGACAACCTTCGGGATCTAAATCCCCTATAGTTGTTGAGAAAGAAAAATTTACTGTTGCCAAAAGTGGGGATGATAAACAGGGACCCGTACTAGCTAAGCCGGTAGGAAAAAATACTACCAATCCCAATCCTTATGCTAGGACCTATGGAAATAAATGTTATCGTTGTAATTTGCCCGGACATATTTCTAGTAATCGTATCCTAATCGAGGGCAAGTTAATATGGCCGATAAGGACGAGGATGAAGAGGTTAAGGAGTATTGGGAGGATCCGAACACCGATAAGGAGGGGGAAGAACACGGGGCTTTTGTGATTGAGAAGTTAACTTTGACAAACTCTCCTCGAATGTAGCTCCTAATAGACATGGTATTTTTCGTACTATTGGGTTGGGAAATGATGAGAAGTTGAACATAATTGTGGATAGCGGGAGTTGTGATAATCTGATTGCTAGGGGAACGGTTGATAAGCTGAAATTGGAAGTCAAGAAGCATCCAAAGCCATATCATGTGGGGTGGATTAATGCTACGGGAAGACTCAAGGTCACTGAACAATGTTTAGTTCCTTTCTCTATTGGTAGATATAAGGATGAAGTTCTCTCGTGATGTTGTTGACATGAGTGCTTGCCAATTGTTGCTCGGGAGACCTTGGCATTATGATGTTGATTCTATTCATAATGGGCGGACTAATGTGATCGCCATGAAGGATGGCATCAAGTTTAATCTTTGCCCCTTGCGAGCAAAAGGGGTTCATGCTAGCGAAGGAGGTGGGAAGGGAATTATTTCCTTGTGTGTTCCCAAATATTGTTTTTCGTGTACCAATAAAGCCGTGAACATAGTTCTTTGTTGCACGAGGGATTACTAAAAGCTCTACAACTCGAGCAAAACCTTTAGTCAAAAAGAATGCTCCGGTGACAAGCCGCAAGAAGGCCAAAGAAGGAAGTTTCAAAGGCCAAGTCCATGCCAATTCACCGCCACAAGACGTTCTTCTTCTTTGGGTTATGATTCGGGGACGAATCTTTTCAAGAGGGAGTGTATGATGTAGCGGGCAAGGCGTGGCGGGCAAGGAGGAATCATCTTCTGTTAATGAGGCGCACGCCCCACCCATAACCAAGCGGCCGCCTCAAGCTTGGCCGACCAAGGGGGAAGATTCGGTGGTTCAGGCGCTCGCCTGGGAGTAGCGAGGCGCCCGCCTGGCGTTGTTTTGGTGTTTACGTATTTGCGTTTCTTTTATGTCGTGCACTGAGTATTTATTTTTAAACATGGGTATTTTAGTCCTTTGCTTTATTATTTGTTGCTTAGGGTTTTAGGAGTATTTAAACAACTTTGGTATTTGTTTAGGGATAACTTTTTGATTAATTAATTTTAGAATTGCTTGAGCATTCTTTTGGGATTAAACCCTAGCAGCCATTGTTGGTTGAATTTGAAGGTGGATTCCTTCTGTTTTGTTGAGATTTTCCATTAATTGGTTAATCCCGTGTTTGTGTTCCGCTGCGTTTACATCACAATCCCAACCACTCATGAAACCCTTTAACTTCAATTTCAGACCTCAATTTCTCTGTATCTATCTTTAGATCGAGGAGACCTCATTTCTCTCTATCTATCTTTAGATCTTCAAACGTCGACCATCATAGATCGATGACCCTAACAACCTTTACCGATCGACGATGGCGACCTCAACAATCGAGCCAATTTCTGAGGTAAGTGCCGAGTCCGCTTTCTCCTAGTCACGTCCGACACATATCCCGTGTCCGTATCCGTGTCGTGTCGACACGGGTACGGTGCCCTAAAATGGCGAGTCCGAGCATCACAAACCATAACACTGATCAAATAACTACTCTCTCCATCCCAAAATGATCTTCCCACTTTTTTAGCCGTTATTACGAACGAACTTTGAACAATAATTTTAAATTGATTTAATTATCCTAACGAAAATCTAAGATTTGTTATTGATAGTATTGTTCAATAACATGTTTTAGATTTTCATGTATATAATTAAATCAACCTATAATTATTGCTCAAAGTTACATAGTAGTAAAGGCAAAAAAAGTGGGAAGATCATTTTGGGACGGAGGGAGTATATCATCTATTTAATAGACTGTACTAAAAGCTGATAATAAACTACTTGTCCATGGATTTCATTTTTATCTCACCTAGAGAGTCTTCTGATTTCGGGTCACTCACAATTATTACCTGCCAGCAGCCTTATATTTTTTATAGCAGGTCTATCTGAAAGCTTCTTAGATAGCCAGACATGTACTGTTAGAGTACCTCTTGAGTTTCCCTTTCCATTTTTCATTTTATGTTACCAGAACTAACTCAATTCCCATAGTTATCGATAACCCTATTGGCTCTAGTATCAAGCTTACAACTTATAATGTAGGGTCATGATGGGGAAATAATGATTTTCAATGTCCACATATTTGACAAAGAGGCCTTCTTATGCTAACAAAACCAGAAAATGAGATACAAAGAAAGTGTTTTACCGATAAGCACAAAAAAGAAAATAAAAAAAAATCAAGCACGTCTCGGTAATATAAGGTCAAGATCAAGTGGCAAACCTTCACTTCAGATTTACGGAGTGTCTTAATCATAAAACGATCATCTTGAGACAGGAAAAAGACGCTGCCACTTTTCCCAGGTGAAGAAAGTTTTCCGAGAGCATCATTTCCACAAATGGACATCATGTAGTCAGCTGCATCAATCCTAAACATCTCCCTCAGGTTTCTGCAATAAGATAATCTTGTTTAAAAAGCTACAAATACATTGGAACGGTGATGGAAACTCATGGTCAGAATTACTTCTTTTATCATAAGTAAGCCAAGCATTAAATGTCGTAACGTGTGAGAATGAGAAGAATATGGTTACCCAACCACTTTGCTGATTTACTCTCTCCGCCCCACTAAAAGTTACACTGTTTACCTCTTTGGTTGTCCCATTAAAAATTACACTTTCCAAAAGTGAAAATGTTTTATTCCCTTTGTTCCAAAATGAATGTCGAATAAAATTTCAGATTTGCTGTTGATCAAGAGCAAATTTGACTTTTTTTGGACATTCATTTAGGGACATAGGAAGTAATATTTTTTTTATTCAATGGGAGCCACTTGCATAGACACGACAAGGGAGTAATATTTTTTATACGACGTTATCTCTCCTACCTCACTTTTCATACTCACAACACTTGCACCACTTACACTTTTTTCTTAATCCCCGTGTCCAAAACAAAAGTGTAACTTTTTAGTGGGATGGAGGGAGTAATCACCTTTCAAAGAGAGGATGAAAGATCTTGCAAATGAGTAGCCAATTTTTTTTTTTTTTTTGCCACCAAGAACATATTCTCGATAAACTAGTCGACATAGACCAAAAGAAAAACTATCAAAAGAACTAAGTACTTCATTATTTTCAATAACTTCCAAGGAGAAGCAAGAAACCAACCTGAAAACCATCGGACAGTAACTTTTCCACTTAAAATCAACTGACTGATGGCGGGGCGTCAATTGGGACCCTTGTTTAGGGAAGAGCATCCAAAAGCTAGCACTTCCCCCGAAATCTGAAGCCCCTACTTCTCGCTTTGGAACGGGCGTGATCTTCCCCACTGTATATCTGAATATATTCTAGTAAATAGTCACTACATATTCAATACATATCCATTTACGAAAAATTTAAATTATAACATAGAAAGTCAGATATTTAACAATTGCAGCAGATGTATTAGATCAATCCATCGAAGATTATATGATATTTTTTTTTTAGAGTGAAAAAGATGATTTTATAAATAAGAAGAAATGGTACCAAGCCAACAAAAACAAACAGAAAGAAGAAACTACAAGAATGAAAGCAAAAAGACACGAAACAAGTGGAAACTCTTGCAAAGACGGAGCAGCTCTATAACAAGACGCCTAAGACAGAAACTACCAAGATGTCTTTCAAAATCACTTCCAGCTGATACCTTCCTCTTAGGTCTCCGATTACTAATAAGCAATGGACCCACTCCAACAATGGACTCAATCCAACAATGGACTCCCCTGAAGGACTTAGCCGCCTTCCATTTGAAGAAGGGAACAATTAAGACTCCTAATACAACAACAACAACAGAAACAACAATTAAGACTCCTAATATGAGTCCCTTTTTCCAAAGGTCCAATGGATATAGCATGAACTCTATTTCTTTCTTCTTTTGACCATCAAAGCAAGAACACATCAGTATATGCATTTTTTCTTTGATGCTGCATGGAGGAATCCCTTTAAGATTTTCTATGACTAAATTGCTCCCGCCACCAACGAGGAGCAGAAATTTAAAATACAATCTGAGAAATGTTATAGAAATGTGTTGACAGAATTTTATTTTGCGATTTCCATGAAAGCTAAAGAAAAAGAAAGGCATAATTTTACCCTTTCTTCACAAGTTAACTTTATGCTGTTCATCAGTGCGTAAAAGTCTCAGCTGCCAAGGATGAGAAAGGCATTTTGACTATTCGGGCAGCCATTAAAAAAAAACGAGGTTAACATAGAAAACCTCCCATTAGACCCTACACTACTGGTCAAAACAATACTGATTTATACCTTGCCTAGCTTGATGAAACAACAACAAAAATTAAAAATAAAGCACTTCTAAAGCAAAAACCTTATGCATCATCACTGCTTACTTTCATGGTCCTACCACAAATGCTGAAATAATAAATAATCAAATTATATTCGGAAGCCAAATCTGAACATTTTGGATTGGTATCCATCATCAACCACAACATTTAAGGGACAACATTAGCCTTAAATGTTGATACCTTCATCCATGTTGTGCAATGAAAATCCTGGCAATCCTCAGTAATAATATATAGGTGCATGAAAATAAATTACTCCCTCCATCACGAAATGATCTTCCTACTTTTTTTGGTGGTTAATACGAAGGTATTTTGAGCAATATTTTTGATTAATTTCATTATTCTAATGAACATCTAAAAATTGTTATTGATAGTATTTATAATGTTGTATTAATAACAAGTTCTAAATTTACATCAGGATAATGAAATTAATCAAAAATTTATTGCTCAACATACCTTTGTAGTGCCAACCAAAAAAGTGGAAAGATCATTTCGGACGGAGGGAGTATTTAATTGTGAAGGGCATTTTTTTTATCACTATTTCTTCTCTAGTTATGCACATCATTAACAGAGCTAGCAGAAAGAATCACTCAGGGCCTGTACGTATTTGCCTCTTAAAGGACCCAACCACTTATGCGGTCAGACCTTCCACAGTTAAGCCAATTTTTAATTATTATTTTTACCAGTTCAGATTTGGAAGCCTCTTAAAATCCTCTAATAACTAGACCTTAAAACCAGACTTGTGATTTAGGCAAAACAAAACCCCTTTGGTCACCTACTATACATGGTTTTCAAATGTGGTCACCCATATTTTTCAAATGTCCTCGCACTATCACACATGTTTCAATTTTTCGGAATATACTAACTTCATTAACAAAGCCGTCAAATACTTATGGATTTTGGTCACTTGATGGCATGTGATTAACACCCATTAAATATTTGGCGGTTCTGCCGGTGGAGTTAACCCAAATCTAACTTGTACCTTTGGGGCTCGTTTGGTAGATGGAAGGGATAAGGATAATTTTTAAGAAGGGGTTTATTAGTCCTGGGAGTAATAAAAAAAACCGCTATGAATGCCAAATATGTAGACGGAGATTGATTAACCGGCGGGATTAAAATAGGGTATATATTCACCAAAACTATTTAGCAAACACAATAAGTTAGTAATGTACAGGAAGAATATAGAAGAAGTTGAAGAGGGAAAAAGAATCTTAATAAACGATTTTACCTTATACCAAGCTGCAAACTGAGCATTAAATCATAGCTTCTGTGACCCTTGATAATTGCCTCACCTATCCTTTTTACATCTCTCACAAGTTTCTTTTGTCGCCTTTTTTCTCTTTTGGATGAAAAATTATTGTTCACAAGTTCACTAATTAAAACACCTTGCATATATTCTCTTTCCAGGATCGGACAGTTTAAATCAGAGTCATTTTCCCCACCATCCAAACTATTCTCAGACATATCCATTGATAAATTGCCCATAACTTTCTCGATTGCAACCTCCATGCTCCATCGTCTTTCTAGGGACACATTTGTAGTACGGGATGGTTGGTTTCCGACAACCTTAACATTTCCCATATCGACTGAAGAAGCATGTTGAATACGTGACACTTGATTCAGTTTTCGTAAATCTGGCAACAATCCTCTTTTTCTAAGGGCACTAAAGTACAAGTCTTGTCTTGCTGGAAATTTGCTGCCTTTAGGATAAAAAGCTCCTTTCCCATCTTTCAATCCCCGTGTCCAAGTACCAACATAACAGCCTCCGTCCAACCATGTAAAAACTCCAAATCCATGCATCATTCCGTTTAACCAGCTCCCTTCATATGAGTCTCCACTAGTCCATGTAAGAGTTCCTTTCCCTGACATTTTTCCGCCTTTCATATTTCCCAAATAAACATTTCCGTTAACCCAAGTATACTTCCCAGGCCCCTCTGGGTTTCCCTGAATCCAAGATCCTTCAAACACGTCACCATTAGGAAAAGTTTGAAATCCTAACCCATGTTTGAGGTTCAATCGCCACCGTCCATTATAAGTCAATCTATCAGCTCGTTTATATGTACCAGAACCCTGTATATACCCACCTGAAAATTCACCCTCGTAATAAGCTCCAGAAGGCCAGTGAAGCTTACCATAGCCATGTCTCATCCCCCGTCTCCATTCACCTTCGTATATGCAACCATCTGACCAAACATACTTCCCTGTACCCTCAGGTATATTTCCGTGAAGTGATCCGGAGTAAAGCTCTCCATTGGAAAGTAAGAGCTCTCCAACTCTAAATCCGGCTGTTTCAGTAGAAGAACGGGCAGTGGCTGATTCCTCATTTGTTAGCCTACTTGAGTGGTTGTTCTCACTTGTTATAAAGGATATGGCATCAAGAGATCTTGTCCTATCTGACAAAGAAAGTGATCCTTCAATCTTACCAACAATGGCCACAGGGCCAGTCATGCATAATGGCCAAAGGATCTCAGTACTCAAAAAAGTGTGTTTTCTAGCTGTTCGCAGGGGTAAAAGACAAGACCCAAACTTCTTTATCCTTGAACCTGTTTGAGAGACGGAGAGAAAGGCAGTGAGAGTGAGATATTATACCAATTATCTCCTCTAAAATTGTAGAAAAAAAAATATGCACATATTAGAAGCCATATACTCCTAAACACGATTTAAAAAAATATGCACATATTAGAAGCCATGTACCAAGGTCTCCCACTTGATAGGCAAGAACACTTACCACTGTAGTACAACTTAAATTATTGGGTGCACTAACACCCAATACTTATAACATATGTGACCACTGCTCCTAATATGCATGATTCATTAAATTCTCTCCATACCATGGTGATGGAAGTGAATCCTCCAAACAATTGACTTCTTTTCTTATGGAATTATTTCCTTAGTAAATGGCACAGAAACCAGCACCAGCACACCAAATCCTGTACTAAGAAAGTATTAACTTTACTATTATGAAGTTCAGCATTTGGACTTAAGTTGTATATTTCACGTTGAACAAAAGGTTAGTCTCTTACTTGACATCTAATTCAGACCGCAATTAATACTAATATTAGATCCTTAACCAAGTTCATATCAAACACATGGCCTAGAGCCTTGAACTATGACATGTTATGCTAATTATCATCCATAACTATTTTAAGAGCCAGATATTTATATTCAATCCAACATACAGGCTACAAAAAAGCTAATTGTTTGGCTTTTATGCCTTGTGATGATCACGTGCAACGCTGCCAAACTGGCACATTCTGAACCACGCTTAGGCTCTGATTCTTTACTTCAGCAAATTAAAAGCCGTAAACATGGCTATTCGACCCAAGGCCTAGAATAATGATGTGTTACGCACTCAATGGCAACAAAACCATACATTATATCTCTATTAAACCCAGCTTATAATGATCATGATTACGAATGTGAAACTGGTACAGTATAGATCATAAGCTACTTGTCTCCTTTTACCCCTTTCTTAGCTTTGTCTTTGTATGGGCTTGTGCTAGTGAGCTCCTTGGTAAGATGATTCGGTCAGAGAAGGAAAATTGAAGCTATGCTAAAGTTTTGAATGCGAAGAACTACTGGAGAAACGACGCTACATTCCTAGGCCTTATTT
The DNA here is from genome assembly GCA_022495995.1 of Adenophora triphylla var. japonica. Lineage (NCBI taxonomy): Eukaryota > Viridiplantae > Streptophyta > Magnoliopsida > Asterales > Campanulaceae > Adenophora > Adenophora triphylla. The sequence continues at coordinate 31,133 of JAFEMH010006273.1, read as the reverse complement.
GTGTCAAAAGAAAAAAAATGAAGAAAGAAAACAAAGGAAATACATGATTAAAAGTTCATTGAATGCTGATAGATATTACAATTAAAAGAAAAATGAAAAGGGCATGAGACATTCTTTTCTCTCTTTACTAGATCCTCCAACTTCTAGCCCATTATCCATCATAACCAAAAATGCAAAAAGAACCGATTTCCATTTCATTTCCATTATCTCAGGAAATCCTTTTGGAATAAAGTTCCCCAGACCTTACAAGATTAAAAGCCATGTTGAACGGATTACGAACACCAAAGATCTCAATCAATTTTATTATTTTATTTTATTTCTGAAAAGTAATCCCAGGACCCAAGCAACCACCACAACAACAACAACAAAGCCTTAGTCCCAAAATAATTTGGGGACGGCTAACATGAATCCTCATATGTCACGGTGAAAAAAGGTTGTTGAAAAAAATAAAATAAATAAATAGTAAATCACGTGTGCACATTTAAAGAATATGATCATGGATTCAGTATGAAGAATAACATTGACTTATAATAGTAAATGAGAAGAGATAGACACAGAGATGAGCACACATACACACACACAATCACAACTTTCTTTTTTTGACGATATCCCGGCCGGCCAGCCAAAGGTAAGGAGAGGGATCGAACCATAGACCTCCTTCGGGGACACATAATCACAACTTGAATAATCCAAATATGCAACAAAAAAAAAAAGTCAAACCTAAAAATAACAGAAAATCCTTTTGAACTCCTAATTAGCATCTGACATTAACGGCTTTCAGCTCCATAACCTCTGCGATTAAGTTCCAAATATAACATATTAATATCCTCAGCAAAACTCAAACCTACGTACCGATTAATCCTTTTTCGACATTCACAAAATACAACATTTAATCTCAACAAAAACATCAATGAAATCTCCTTAAAAGCTTCAAACAGAACAAGCTTCGCCTCCGTCCCAAATTCACCTCAAATTAACCAAAAACAACAAAAATCAACTAACAGTAATCCACCAAAACTGTATGAAAATGCATCAAAATTCAGTTAAAACATATGTCATACTCACATTTGGAGAGAGAGAGAGAGAGTAGAGAGAGAGAGAGAGGAAGTGTGTACCTCGATGACTTCTGGAGAATAACAACGCAGACAACTTTTCTCTGTTTGTGTATTTTTTGTGGGTGTGTTTTTGCCTTTTTTTTTAATCGATTTTTCTCTCTCAAAATGTGCAACAGTTATGCATTTTCCCATGAATTTCAATGTTATTAAAAAGGCCGCTCTTGGATAGGAACGTAACGTAAATATTCTTTCAAGCATTGCAAATGACGATTTTACCCTTGGATGACAAGAATTTGACTAATTTTCTTTTACACTACCTCCGTCACCTTCGAAATAAAAATAAAAGTCACTTAATAGGTATTGCACGAGAATTAAATATAGTGTATAATGAAGAAAGTATTGTGAATATAAAAAGTAAAATAAAAAAGATAATATGAGATAGTAAATAGTAAGTAAATGGTTATGATTATAACAAGTAGATCTAATAAATAAAGATATACTCAAATTTTTCTTTCTAAAATGTGTCTTTTTAAATAAGACAGACAAAATAGAAATTTGTGTCTTTTTCGAGTGAGAGTAAAAGTATATCCCAACGTCCATAACAAATGTCCCATTATATTTCTATTTATCCGTCACATATGATATGAATTTTATTCTAAAGTAAAATATTTTGACTTCAAAAATAAAAACTATTTTAGTGTAATTTTATCCTTAATATTTCCTCTGATTTTTAATTCAAGCAAACAAGTAAAAACTAATTTGACCTTAAATAAATTCACCAATTTCAATATTATTAAATAATTTTATTCCAAAAGTACCTCTTATTTTCTTTTTCATAAATCATGCATAGTTTAATTTACAATTCTCGTTAAAGTTATTGTTGAGAGTTTTTTTTTTTAAAAAAAAATGTCTCAAGAGGCAAAGAATGGATCGAACCTTAAAACTTACTGTCTTACTTACTGTGAGAGTGAGATTTGACTTTGACCACTCCTTTAAGGAATAAGTTATTATAACAAGTTATACATCATTCATAAAAAAATCAAGTGGACTGCTGATTATAAATATTCAAATTGACATTTTTAACATTTGCTAAAAAAGAAATAGTGATAGTGTTAAGTGTTGTCGGTTGTAGTGTTAAATAATGTTGGTGGTAGTGTTAAGGATTGTGAGTTGTATTATTAAATAGTGTTGATAGTGATATTAAGAATTGTCAGTTGTAGTGTTAAATAGTTCCGGTGGTAATGTTGAAAATAGTGTCAGTTATAATGTTAAAAAGTGTCAGTGATAGTGTTAAGAATTGCAAGTTGTAGTGTTAAACAATGTCGGTGATAGTGTTAAAGATTGTCAGTTGTAATGTTAAATAGGGTCGGTGATAGTGTTGAAAAGAGTGTCAATTCAAGTGTTAAAAAGTGTCGGTTATAATATTGAAAAATGTTAGTTGTAGTGTTAAATATGATCGGTGGTAGTGTTGAAAAGATTGTCAATTCAAGTGTTAAAAGTGTCGGTTATAATATTGAAAAGTGTCATTTATAGTGTTGAAAAGTGTTGGTGAGTTTTTATAAGTTTCGATTATTTACAAAAATATCACTGCACATTTTAAAAAAAAAAAAATCATTTATTTACAAAAATGATATCTCGCATTCTGAAAACACGTTTTACAACAAGTGTAAATTAGTTTTTTTCAGAGATTTTTTGTTTTATAAATTAATTTAAAATAAGAGGGTTATTTTGATTAATAAATTATAGTCGGTTTGTACTTAGTCCATTAATATTTTAGATTTTTTTGGTTGGTAATGATTATATTAATACCAACTTACTTACCAAGTTGATGGCAATAGGTTTGTTAATTTAGATTTTTTTGTTAGTAATTAGTATATTAATGCCAAGTTGATGTCAATAATTTTTGTTCGTTGAATGTTAAAAGTGCTTTAAGATTAAATTATAATGTTGAGTTTACCTAAGCAAATTGTTTAAAGCAAGTTTCTTTTTTTATGTTTATTTTTGTTGAAATGTGGAGTTTTTCCATGCAAAATTTTCAAAGCAAGTTGATGTCCATTACGTAGCATAATTAGAAGTTCTCTTTTTTTTTTTTTTGAAAGTATGATAATTAAAAGTTGAGTAATACTAAATGGAACTTTGATCAAAATTTAAAAAATATCATCCTGTAAAATATTACAAAAATTTTATTGATATATATATATATATATATATATATATATATATATATATATATCTTTGTAGTTTATCAATAAGTTTTTTTAAAATAAAAATAAAATAAAAAATTAATCGAGATAACAGTAAATTTGGTCTATTCACATAAGAATAAGATCATCAAAATGAAAATTAGATTTTCTTTTCGTAATTATATAATTTCTCCATATTGAAAAAATAATTACATTTTATATTATATAGTGATTTGTTAATTTTTAATCAATAATTTAAATTAATGTAATTTTTTTATAAAACTTAAAAATTATGATTGCTATTGTTTTGAATGGGTTATCAATAAAAAATTTAAATTTATGTTGACATAATTTTTTTAATTTTTAAAAATAAAATTTAATTAACATGATTATAAATTTAATATGACATTGTTATAAAAAATTCAAAGGCATAAATTGGTACTATCTTTATACTAATAATCATCTTCCAAATAAAACAGAAATAAAGAACTTATTTCAATTATGTGTCATGTGGTATGTGGGGTATGCTCTCTTAGTCCTACCATAATTTACGCATTTATTATTTACACGGGAATTAAGGAAAAATATTAGAGAAGTAGGTATTCTGTAATAGAATAAAAGATGATAGACGAAGTCAATTCATATATGAAAAGAGAGAATTGATATGAATGACTCAAGTTTTATTATTACTATTGTATGAATATATATACAACTAGTTAACACCCGTGCGCGATGCACGGTTTCTTTATTTTATTATTAATTCATACTATTATGATTTTTTAAAAAACACTTATCATTTTATTTAAGCCCTTATAATTTTAAAACTCTTTATCATTAAAAACATAATTTTTTTATGATAGTTAGGAATATTTTTAGGACTTACTCTTAATCATTTTTGTCATAATTATATCTGGCCACATTGGTTTGAAAAACACCATTTCCAAAAATATCTAAGGGTAATATTGTACTTTACATTTCAACCACTCCAAGAATTAACCAAATGAGTAACCTTTCTTAAACCTAAACCTGGTATAAAAACTAAATTATCAAATTGATTTTTCTCTTAGAACATATCAATATATATTTTGAAGGTATAAGGCAAGTTTATAGCATTAAACAAAATCAATAAACAAAACAATTAATCATACCAATTAAGAATATGTCATCCTGGCGACTTGATAAAATATTGTCAAAGGGGACAAAGTTAAATCCATAAATAGGAATGTCTACGTCCTCACACACTTTAACTGAAATTGAATATAAGAAATTGATTTTGTAAGGATGATCAGTATTTCTGAAGTCGCCGCTATTCTGATCAACATCGAAATTGGTTATTGTACGTAATTCGCCCATGATAATTTGAGAGAAATTTTTTTTGATTAATGATTTCCTCACAGTTGCCTCAATCTTTTTACCCTGCAATTCACGGCTTTTTTAAATTTATCAGTTTTTCTTCTATAAATAAATGTTTAATTTTTATTTTAAGGGATATTCAAGCAATTTTAATTGTAAATTACAAAAGAAAAATCACCATATTACATCATTTACTGTTTAAGTGTGAATTAAAATTTGTTGTTTCAAGATGGAGTATGTATTTATTTCTCCTAAAAATAAATATTTATTTTGAAACAATTTTTAAAAATACAACATATAACGGCTCACCATAAAAAACAACAATGAAGAGAAAACCTTGCTAAATAAAGTTAGAAAAAATATTCAAAGGAGCCATGCTAACATGAAACATATTAAGAGTCATTTGAGTCTTGTTTTCTCTTTTTAACATTTTTCTTAAGATGGATGGAGCATTAGAAATGCAAAGAGATTGTTATCTTCACTATTAAAATGTTTTTAAATAATCAAAAAATCTGATTTTATAAAAGAAACCAAATTAACACAATATCCAATTATATATAGCTTCAAATATACTATACTAGTAAAAGTCCGTGTCCAAGGACACGTTTTTTTTTTTAATTAAGCCCGTGTCCGTGGACACGTTTTTTTTTTTTTAATTTAAAAAAAAAATTAAAGGGTAAAATGGGAAAGGGACAACTTAGTGAGGGCAAAATGGAAAATTTGATAGATGAAACTGTTTATTGTATTGTAGCAAATAGCAAGGAGGGTTCCCATTTATACTATACTAGTACATGCCCGTGTCCAAGGACAGGGGTGTTTTTTTTTTAATTTTTTTTTTTAATATAGAAAAAAATATTTTAAGGGCAAAATGGAAAAGAGACAAATGTATGAGGGCAAAATGAGAAATTCGCCCTTGACACTATTCATAGTACTGTATCACCCTTTCTCTCATTTATACTATAGATTAGCTTTATATATAGTAAAATATTTAATTACCTAAACAATTAAAATATTTCAAGAATATTTTATATAGTGCAACATAAGTGGAACAAATAAAAGTTGTTATCTTTACTATTTAGACATTATCAAATTATTATAGGAGGAGAAAGTGAGAGTGAGCAACATGGATGGATGTTAATTAAGTATCTTTTCACTTTCCTAATTATTAATCCTAATAAATAATTGGTAAAATTACATAAATTAATTAAGTATAATTCATTAATGATGCCATCACAATATTTGGAGGGAAAATTTTTAATATGGTAATGTTAAGTGGCAAAAAAATGATGTAAGATGGTTTCTCTTTTAGTAGTAGTAATATAGATTTAGAAATCACTCACCACAAGAAAAATAGGTTTTAGCGACGAAAAAGTCAGTCGCTAAAAGTAAAAAATTCGTTGCTAAAGGTATTTAGCGACGGATTAGCGACGGAAAAAATCTGTCGCTAAATATTAACGACAGATTTTTGGACTGTTGTTAAATAACGACGAATTATTTCCGTCGCTAATTTTGAGAAATAGGCGACATTATTTTCTTTCACACGACAAATTTAGCGACCAATTTTCGTCGCTATTTTTATTAACCATTTTTAATACTTTTTAGTTTTTTATTAAATAAAAATTGAGGACTTTAGCGACGGACAATTCCGTCGCTAAATTTACATTTTAAATTATATATATATATATATAATTTCAAATGTAAATTTCCTAAAAGTCACACTTTAGTCCCCTAAACTTCTCTTATACCACAACCACCCCCTGCCACCATCAACCACCCTTCACCACCACCATTCACCACCACCATCCATCCACCGTCACCATCATCAAATGTATACCAACAAGAATTTTTTAAAAAAAAATCAAAAAATGAAAAACTTCTGAAGAAACAATCACCTCGGCAAAGTTGCCTAATCCAAAACCCAAACAAAAATTCTAAAGGGGAGCCACTGTTGTCTTCGCCGGAGACGATGAAGGGGAGAGAGAGAGACGGCTAGGGGTTGAAGACGGCTAGGGGTTGAAATCAATGGGTCGAAATCAAAAGAGAGAGAGAGAGAGAGATGGAGCCACCTTGTCGTCGCCGGAGACGATGAAGGGGAGAGAGAGACGGCTAGGGTTTGAAGACGGCTAGGGGTTGAAATCAATGGGTCAAAATCAAAGGAGAGAGAGAGACAGAGCCACCTTGTCTTCGCCGGAGACGATGAAGGGGAGACGGCTAGGGGTTGAAAACGGCTAGAGAGAAAAGAAGATTCTACCCATTTTTGTTTTGGTTAGGGATTGAAGTTTGGTTGGCGGAATTGGGGATTAAGGGAGAGGAAGATTCATCCACACCCTCCCTTCTCCGCCCACCTCCACCCTCTCACCGCCAATAACATCTTTTTAGGAAGATGAGGGAGAAGGAGAGATGAGGGAGGCGGTGAAAACTGAAAAGAAAGAATGAGGGAGGCGCTAAGAAAGAATGAGGGAGGGATTTGTTTAGGGTTATGGAAAGTGAGTGAATTAGGACCATTGGATTTGAGTGTGAAATTAATGGTGTAGATTGATTTATTTATAATCCAGTGAACATTATGAGCCAATCAAAGGAAAGTGTAGTTTTATTTTTATGGGATGAATTTGGACCATTGGATGTAATGTATTTAATGGTGAAGATATTGTTTTAGGCTAGTGATCCAAGTGAATATTTGTGTGTCCAATGAAGTATTGCCACTTCTTATATTTATTTGTATTTCACAAAAAAATCATCATAATTATAAAATAATATTATCTCATAATAATAATTGAAAAAAATAAAAATAGTAAATAATTATAACAGTAATAGTAATTAGTAATAAAATAAGTAAATATCTAGAAAAAGGGTCATTACTAATATTATAAATTATTAATAATAAGTAATAATTGAATGATACATGTTAGAAATAATAATAATAATAGTTATACTATCATTTGTTTAGTTACTTTCTAACTTTTTTTAAAATAATTTTTTTGAAAAAAACTTTCTTACTAAAAAAAGTCTAAAACATTTATCTCTATTCAAAAAAAAAAAATTAAAAAAAATACTCCTAGTGAAGGATTACAAGTACAAGCGACGCAGTTACTGTTCTGCACGGGAATTAAGGAAAAAGTGAAAAGGTTGATGTGTTGTGAGTGTAGATAGTTGAGTTGGAGAGAGAATGAGTGGAGAAAAAAGTAAATTATAATGGTGTTGTGAGTATTATAATAATGCAGGAGAGAGAATGAGTGAAGGAAATAGTAAAGATTATTTTCCATTTTAGGAAGTGTGACTTATCAGTGGGACGCCCAAAATGACAAAGTGTGTCGCTTGTTATGGGACGGAGGGAGTATACCCTAAACCCTAAACCTCATATACCTGTTAGTGTTATGCCCTAGGCCTATGATTTATAGACTTATGTGTTGACATTATTTATTATTATATGAAAAGTTTATTATATGATTATTATATGTCTTACATATTTGTCTGTAATAATCTCCGTCCCTAATTATTAAGAGAATAATTAGTATACATGTTAATGGATAATCATATGATGATTATATGCATAGAGATGCGCATTAAATTTATGGGTACTTGTTAGAGAACAAGTGACTGAACTTGACCCGTATGAGATTTATGTCATGGTCAAATGTCATAATTAAATCTCATAAGGTTACTTCATTTAGTCCCTAGACCTGAGATTATCATGACCTTATATATGATGAAAGTCATGTTTGATTTTAGTCAAATGATATCTTAACACGATATCTATAAAGGCTATCTTTGGCATGATCGGATTCATGATGGGAAGGATGATAAGTCAAGATGGAATTTGTCCCTCAAAAGAGAGATGTTTTGCTTGGGCTCCTCGATGAGTGATAATGATGAAAGTGTATGACCATACCCCAATGCGATTGGATTATCATTATACTCAAGATCGAGAAAGCATTACAAGTACAAGTTGACGTGGACCATGACTTGTGTTCAATATAATATCGTGAGACAAAGGAAGAAATGGAAGTATATCGTTGGAAACGCGAACTCTTACGTTATATTATTTGGGTAGACATAATGGCTTGCTAGAGTCCGCTTATGTTTTATGAGGGTCGATGTGATCGAGCTCATTGCCAACATAATATAATCCTATTGGGTCACACACAACTAGAATGAATTGATTAAACAAGAGGAAGAATGATTGAGATTCCTGATGTAGCATATGACATCACGCGACACAACTTGGCCATGGGCTTCGTGTGGTCGTGCGACAGAATAAGCCATAAGGCGGTTTTCAGACTGGTTTCCTAATTTGATTAGGAAACAAATACCATACTAAAGTAGTATAAATACAAAGGTCTGTCAACCCTAAATTGTCTAGCCGAATTTCTGAAAAATAAAAACACAACATAATTCTCAATATTCTTCAAGGTTTATGATCTAGCAATCATCAAGAAATCGTTCTTGATTCATTCAAAGGTGTGGATACCATAAGAGGGTCTTCGCTCGTTCAACGATCAAGGCCTAGAGTTCGAAGTTTGTATTCAGAATCACATCAATACATTGTTCGATAGCTCAAGAACGGAAAGCGTTCAAGGTTGGTTATTTCTATCTCATAGAATTCAATTTAATTGTATAGAACGGATCCTAGGCTCTTGGGTTTTATGTTATTAGATGCTTAATTTCGCTGCGCATGGACCCGTAAAACCCAACATTACCCTCATACCCTAAACCCTAAACCTCGCATATACCCTAAACCCTAAATCTCATATACCCTAAACTCTAAACCTCATATACCCTCCTACCCTAAAACTCATACCCTATACCCTGTACCCTATACCTTATACTCTATACCCTATATACTATACCTTATAGGATATAGTATATAGGATATAAGTGTTGGGTTTTATGGATCCATGCGCAGCGGAATTAAGCATAAAATTAACACAAAACCCAAGCCCTAAGATCCGTTCTATACGATTAAATTGAATTGCTATGAGATAGAATTTACCAACCTAAATTGCTTTCCGGTCTTGAGCTATCGAACGGATAATTATGTGATTCGTAATCACAAACTTTTGATCTTCAAATCTTCGAATCTTCAACTCCTTTGGATCTTCAGATTTGAACTCTAGGTCTTTGATTTGTTTGAACAAAACTAAGACCCTCTTTTGGTAATCCACACAAATATGAATGTCGAGAACAATTCTCGGGTTGGGAATTGCTAGATTCCTAAAACTTATGGAAGAATATTGAGAGTATTTTGTTATGATTTTCCCTTGAAAAAATTTCGGCCAGGCCTTAGGGTTGACAGACCTCACATATTTATACTACTTTAGTGTAAATATGTTTCCTAATCAAATTAGGAGAACAGGCTGTCAAAAACGCGTCTGTGGCTAGTTATGTCGCGCGACATAAGTAGCCAGTTACAGAAACTCTCAATCATTCTTCCCTTGGTTCAATCAACTCATTCTATTTGTGTGTGACCCAATAGGATTGTATTATGTTGGCAATGAGTCCGATCATATCGACCCTCATAAGACATAAGCGGACTCTAGCAAGCCATTATGTCTACCCAAATAACACAACGTAAGAGTTCACGTTTCCAATGGTACACTTCCATTTTTTCCTTTGTCTCACGATGTTATATTGAACACAAGTCATGGTCCATGTCAACTTGTATTTGTTCAATGCTTTCTCGATCTTGAGTATAATGATAGTCCAATCATATTGAGGTGTGGCCACACGCTTTCATCATTATCACTCATTGAGGGGCCCAAGCAAAACATCTCTCTTTCGAGGGATAAATTCCATCTTGACTTATCATCCTTCCCATCATGAATCCGATCATGCCAAAGATAGCCTTTATAGATATCGTGTTAAGATACCGTTCGACTAAAAATCAAACATAACTTTCATCATGTGTAAGGTCATGATAATCTCGTGTCTAGGGACTAAATGAAGTGACCATATGAGATTTAATTATGACATTTGACCATGACATAAATCTCATACGTCAAGTCCAAGCACTTGTTCTCTGACAAGTACCCATAATTTCAATGTGCATCTCTATGCATATAATCATCATATGATTATCCATTGACAATTATACTAATTATTCTCTTAATAATCAGGGACGGAGATTATTACAATAAATATGCAAACTATATAATAATCAAATAATAAACATAAACGATAAAGATGATACATAACGATTTTCAGTTAAACATAACTAAAGCCTAGGGCATTACACCAACAATAAGGTATAGTATATAGGGTATAGAGTATAGGGTATAGGGTGTAGTATATAGTATATAGGGTATAGTATATAGGGTATAGAGTATAGGATATAGGGTATAGAGTATAGGGTATAGGGTATAGTATATAGGGTATAGGGTATAGGATATATGATATAGGGTATAGGGTATAGAATATAGGGTATAGAGTATAGGGCATAGGGTATAGTATATAGGGTATAGGGTATATAGTATAAGGTATATGGTATATGGTATATGGTATAGGGTATAGGGTATAATATATAGGGTATAGGATATAGGGTATAGGGTATAGAATATAGGATATATGGTATAGGGCATAGGGTATAGGGCATAGGGTATAGGGTATAGTATATAGGATATATGGTATATGGTATAGGGTATAAGGTATAGAGTATAGGGTATAGGGTATAGGGTATATGATATATGATATAGGGTATAGGGTATATGGTATATGGTATAGGATATAGGGTATAGGGTGTAGGGTATATGATATATGGTATAGGGTATAGTATATAGGATATAAGGTATAAGGTATAGGGTATAAGGTATAATATATAGGGTATAGGGTACGTATAGGGTATAGTATATAGTATATATATAGGGTATAGGGTATAAGGTATAGAATATAGGGTATAGAGTATAGGGCATAGGGTATAGTATATAGGGTATAGGGTATAGAGTATAAGGTATATGGTATATGGTAAAGGTATACTATATAGGGTATATGGTATAGGGTATAATATATAGGGTATAGGATATAGGGTATAGGGTATAGGATATAGGGTATAGGGTATAGAATATAGGATATAGGGTATAGGGCATAGGGTATAGGGCATAGGGTATAGGGTATAGGATATAGTATATAGGATATAGGAAATAGGGTATAGGGTATAGGGTATAAGGTATAGAGTATAGGGTATAGGGTATAGGATATATGATATAGGGTATAGGGTATATGGTATATGGTATAGGATATAGGGTATAGGGTGTAGGGTATATGATATATGGTATAGGGTATAGGATATAGTATATAGGGTATAGGGTATAAGGTATAGGGTATAAGGTATAATATATAGGGTATAGGGTATAGGGTATAGTATATAGTATATAGGGTATAGGGTATATAATATAGGGTATAGGGTATAAGATATATGATATAGGGTATAGAGTATAGGGTATAGGGAGGGGTAAAATTCTTTAATTTTTATTTATAAATGTATAGTTTTTTATTTTTTTTATGAATATAAATAAATATTTTGGACATTTTTTAGTATTGAAGCTTTTTTCAAAAAGTTATATAAAAAATGTTAGAAAAAAATAAACAAATGAAAGTATAATAAAGAAATCAGGAACAGGTAAAATTCTTTAATTTTTATTTATAAATGTATAGTTTTTTTTATTTTTTATGAATATAAATAAATATTTTGGACATTTTTTAGTATTGAAGTTATTTTCAAAAAGTTATATAAAAAAAGTTTGAAAAAAATAAACAAATGAAAGTATAATAAAGAAATCAGGGACGGGTAAAATTCTTTAATTTTTATTTATAAATGTATATTTTGTTTATTTTTTATGAATATAAATAAATATTTTGGACATTTTTTAGTATTTAAATTTTTTTCAAAAAGTTATATAAAAAAAGTTAGAAAAAAATTAATAAATGAAAGTATAATAAAGAAATCAGTGACGGGTAAAATTCTTTAATTTTTATTTATAAAAGTATATATATTTTTATTTTTTATGAATATAAATAAATATTTTGGACATTTTTTAGTATTGAAGTTTTTTTTTCAAAAAGTTATATAAAAAAGTTAGAAAAAAAATAAACAAATGAAAAAAGTTAATTTTTTTAAAGAACAATTTCCGTCGCTAAATCCGTCGATATTTTTAAAAGAGGAATATTTTTTTATTTTTTATTATTTAACGACAAAATATATCCGTCGGTAATTTATTTTTGTAAAATCCATCGCTAAATCCGTCAGTATTTTAAAAAGAAAAATATTGTTTTATTTTTTATTATTTAGCGACAGAATATATCCGCCGATAATTTATTTTTGTTAAATCCGTCGCTAATTTTAAAAAGAAAAATATATATTTATTTTTTATTTATATAGCGACAGAAAAAATCCGTCGTTATAAATTTTTGTAATTCGTCGTTATTTCGTCGCTAAATTTGTCGCTAAAATGGGCGGGCTTTTTTGGCGCCACTATTGCGACGGATTAGTGACAGATTCATGTATGTCGCTAAAATCCGTTGCTAATCCGTCACTAAATTCGTCGGTAGCTGATTTTTTTGTTTTATTTTGCTTCCGTCGTTATTCCGTCGCTATTCCGTCGCTAATAGCGACAGAATTTGGCCTGTCGCTAATTTCCGTTGCTCTTTGACAGTTTTCTTGTAGTGACTAATTAAGAAAATATATATTTACAAAAGGAGAAGGAATACTATTACAATAAGGAATTATAATAATAAGTAAACTATTAGAATAAGGAAGCATAATATATGATCGTGATTTGGTATATCTCTATCATGCTCCCGCAAGATGGACGGTCGATATGAGAGTCCAATCTTGGACATAATTCTTTGAAGGTGAGCTTGGTGAAGCAGCGTTATGAAGATATCATCGAGTTGATCTTTGTTGTTTATTTTATGTCGAAATGACAAGAATTTTACGTCGCAATGACAAGAAAATAAGGAGAAGAGGTAATAAGGGGTAAGAGTAAAAATATTATACAAGTACTATTTTTACGTCGTGATAACGATAATTTTACGAATGACAGAAATTTTACGTCGCAATGACGAGGAATTTTACGTCTCAAAGACAATTTTACGTCTCAACACGAATTGGGTTTAAGTTTTATTTTACGTCTCAACGACGAATTGGGTTGGGATTTTATTTTACGTCTCATCGACGAATTGGTTTAGGGTTTTATTTTACATCTCAACGACGAATTGGGTTAGAATTTTATTTTACGTCTCATTGACGAATTGGTTTAGGGTTTTATTTTACGTCTCAACGACGAATTGGGTTTAGTTTTCAAAGGGAGATTGAGCGAAGAGCTCGAGTATGGTGTTAGGGTGGGGCGGCCATTGAGGGAGCAATTTAGGGTTATGATTTAAAAGGTGTTGAAGAATGGATTTTTGTGTGAGTTTTTGTATATGGCTGAAGATGATACGAAGTGAAAAATTTAAGAAAAGATAAAATTTAGGAAGGTGAAAAATAATACTCAACGTGACATTGAGATAAGTGAAAAAGAAGAAGAAGAAGAATAAAGGCCTAGGGGTTTAGTTGTTCGACTATGGGAGAAGAAGTATCGAAAGTTTAATGTGGAGAAGGGATTTTTTTTTGCTTGAACGCTGTGCCGAGGATGGATGGTTTGAGAAAGAGGGTGGTGTTAGAAGTGAAAAGGGTATTGACAAGGGGGTTTGCCGAGGGTGGTGTATAGATGATGGAGATGGTAAAGTGATGAAGACTTGTGTGTTGGAGTTAGGGTGGGTCAACCATGGGTTTTGCTGTTTTGTTGGAAAAGAAAATAAAGAAAAGAAAAATAGGGTTTCGGGTGGTGGTGGGTTAGGAAGGTAGTGGTTTTTATGGTGGATGGCGTAGTGTGGTGATGATTAGGTTGGGCGGCTTAGTGTTTGCCGCAGATTTTGGCGAAAAAGGTCATTATGACTTTGATAACATATTGTAATAATGGAGGGTTTAGACGAAGTCAATTAATACATGTAGAATTAGAGTTGATATGAAATGACTCAAGTTTTATTATTATCATTGAATGAATATATATACAACTTAGAAATCACTAATTAAGAAAATATATAATTAAAAAAGGAGAATGAATACTATTACAATAAGGAATTATAATAATAAGGAAACTATTACAATAAGAAAACATAATATATGATTGTGATTTGATATATCTTTATCATTTTGAGTATAAAAAATGAAGTACGAGAGTAAGTGAGATAGAGAATAATAACTAAATTATTGTTATAATTATGATATGTGCGTCTTATTAATTAATATAAAGATAATAAAATATTTTTATTTTAATAAATGCGTAATTTGTAATGAAATATCGTGTATAATGCGTAATTTGTTGTGAGAGGTAGAAACTAGAAAGTACTCCCTCCGATCCAGTCGAGTGTATACTTATTTTTCTTTTGATTCGTCTCAGTCGAGTGTGAACTGTCCAAAATGGAAGGAAATCTTCACTATTTACCCCACTCATTCTCTCTCCTATTTTACTTTTACACTCACAACATTCTCTCTCCTAACTATTCCTTCCACTCATTCTCTATCATATTTTACTTTTACACTCAAAACATTCTCTCTCCATTTTTTTTCTTTCTTACTTTTTCTTAATCAATGTACTCAATATTTTGATTCACACTAGATTGAAATGGAAGGAGTATATTAATAGCGAGGCCACTAGAGTATACAGAATAGATATTGGATTTGTCTCTAAGTTAGTGGACTGACTCAATGTGCTTATGGGTTCGACAGCGAGGTTCATTTTATTTTGTTTTATTTTACGTTAGATAAGAGGTCCACTTTTTTAAAAGCTCCTGCGTTTGAAACCATAGAAGTTGGTTAAGGTGAATGATTGGGACATTAGGGAGAACTTATTAAATCGAAAGACATACTTACTCCCTCCTCCCTCCTCTGTTTCAGTTTAATCTTCACTAATTATTTAAAAGGATGTTTCGTTATAAGCTTTACTTTTTTTCAAATAGAAAAGATTTATTAATATTCTATTATATTCATTAACTTTTCTCTTTTACACATTTAAATTATGGGTCTCACTTATCATATTCACTCACTTCTTCCCTCTCACAATCCTTCTCTCACTTCCATTATTTTTTAATATATACTCCCTCCGTCCCGCTAATATTAGCACACTTTCCTTTTTGGGCGTCCCGCTAATATCCGCACACTCCCAAAAAGGAAACTTTATATTAATAAAATATTCACCCAACCCCACTCATTCTCTCTCCTACATTATTTTAATACTCACAACACCATTATAATTTATTACACCCTCCACTCATTCTCTCTCCACTCATTCTTTTACACTCACAACATTTTATTAAAATATCATATTCCTTAATTCCCGCGCAAACAGTGTTTGTGCTAATATTAGCGGGACGGAGGGAGTATATATATATATATATATTATTTTCTTAATTTGCGTGCTTTACCAAAATGGTGAAGCTTAACCCGAGACAGAGGAAGTATATGATTTGAGAGAAATGTCTAAAATATACTCCATCTGTATCACTTTAAGAGTCCTACTTTCTTTTTTTATTCGTTCCAGACTAAGAGTCTCATTTCATAAATGATAAAATTTGAACAGTATTTCAGACATTTATATCCTTATAATGTAAATATATTTACAAAAAAATCATTCATTATGCCCTTATAATGTTAATATATTTACAAAAAAACTAATAAAAATATCATAAATGTTTTAACTTTTACATTCTCTCTCCTCTAATTTTTTACTCACTTGCATTCTTTATTTATTTTTTAAAAATTTTCTTAAAAAACATGAAATACTACCCTATGACCCTTGAAGTAGGACGGAAAAAGTATTTAGTAAACCTTTTAAACATAAATCGATCGTGAATGAATAAATATATATATATTGCTTTCTTAATTTGCATGCTTATGGGTTTGACCAGGGCCGGCTATCACTAGAAACAATAGGTTCTTCGACACCGGGCCCCAAATTTTGGAGGGCCCCCATTTTTCTAGGCCCCATTAGGTATATATCTCAAATATATATATATATATATATATATATATATATATATATATATATATATATATCCAAAAAAATAAAAAATAAACGCAATCACAGCGATGGCATCGAAATTCAGGAGGGAAAAATCAATCGACGCAAATTACTTGAAAATTGCGGAGAACGATAATTGATTTAAGAGAGGCAATAGCAACGATAAATGAAATATGTAATAAATTATTTTTTGAATTTTATTGCTTAATTTTTGTAAAACTTTAATCTTTATATAAAAGCACTTATATATACATATTATATTTTTTATATTAATTTTTAAACATTAAGACCCAATATTCATATTTCACACAAAATTCCAATAATTATTGAAACGACCTGGGTTCGACAACGAGGTTCATTTTATTTTATTTTATGTTAGATAGGAGTCCACTTTTTTAAAAGCTCCTGCGTTTGTTTGTTTGTTTTTTTTTTTTTTTCGATTACCCTGCCCTGCTACTGCTAATCCCTTGACCACCAGTGCATCGCGTTTGAAACCATAGAAGTTGGTTAAGGTGAATGATTGAGACGTCAGGGATAACTTACAAAATCTAAAGAGATTCATAATCCCTCCGTTTCAATGTAGACTTATTTTCTTTTTGATCTGTCTTATATTATGTCTTATATTAGTGTAAATTGTTTAAAATAGCAAATTTTTTTTTTACTATTTTACCAATTCATTCTCTCTTCCACTTTACTTTTACACTCACAGCATTCTCTTTTCTAACTATTCCTCCCACTCATTCTCTCTCCTATTTAATTTTTTATGCTCACAAACACCCCCTCCACCTCCTCCACTTATTTCTCTCTTCTACTTTTTCTTAATTTTCGTGTCCAAAAAATAGTCCACACTAATGTGGGATGGAGGGAGTATATGATTTGAGAGAAATGTCTAAAATATACTCCATTCGTCCCGCTACAAATGAGACACTTACTGTTTACGCATAAATTAAGGAGAAAAATAATGGAGAAAATGTTGTGAGTATGAAAAGTGAGGTTGGAGAGAGAAAGTGAGATATGAAATAGTGATTTGATTGGTGTTGTGAGTATAAAAGTAAAGTAGGAGAGATAATTAGTGGGTGGAATAGTAAAAATTCTTTGCCATTTTAGGAAGTGTGTGATTTGTAGTGGGACACCCAATAAGGAAAGTGTGTGATTTGTAGCGGGACGGAGGGAGTACTCCTTCCGTCCCACTACTTAAAAGAGTCCTACTTTTTTTTTTGGTATGTTTTAGATTAAGAGTCTCATTTCATAAATAACAAATTTTGAATAATATTTCAGATATTTATACCCTTATAATGTAAATATATTTATAAAAAAATCTTTTATTATGCCCTAATAATATTAACATATTTACAAAAAATTAATAAAAAAAAGGTTTTATTATAAATGTTTTAACTTTTATATTCTCTCTTCTCTAATTTTTGACTCACTTGTAATTTTTTATTCAGTTTTTAATTTCTTTTAAAAATGTGAAATACTATCCCAAAACCCTTGAAATTGAAATAAGACGGACGGAGGATTTAGTAAACTTTAAAACATAAACCGATCGTGATCGAGTACAAATTGATTGCAGTATAGTTGAACTGCATTGCATCGTTCTTTGTCAATAATATTATCATTATTATTATTTCCCCCCTCTCCCCCTAAAAAGTTATGTAAAGTCATTATACCTTTTGTGCTAATGCTTTATTAGTAGGTATTTTCTCAAATCACCTTTCTTAATTATTATCCTCCCTTCGTTTCACGTAAATGTAAATGTGAACTAATTTTTTGGATATGAAAATTAAGAAAAAGTAGAAAAGAAAAATAGATGGAGGAGGTGTTTGTGAGTATGAAGAATTAAAGAGTAGGTCTGCTGAGAAACGCGTTTCTCCATAACTATGGAAAAACGCGTTTTTAATAGCCAGAAGCTATACGTTTGATAACCAGAAGAAAATTTCTGGATATCAGTCTCAAAGGGTTCTGGATATCCGGAAAGTTTGGAACGGATATCCCGAGAAGCCTTTGGGCGGATATCCGTAAAAAATAGATTTGAAGCCAAATCCAAGGCCAAGACCAAAAATTGCTTATTGAAGGTTTTCGAATATCCGTAAACCTTCAAATGTATATCCGTAAACCATCAAATGAATATCCGTAAACATTTTGAAAGTTTACGGATATCATTTTGAAGGTTTCGGATATCACTTTCATAAGCCTTCGGATATCCTTTCAAAGGGTTGGATATCCGTAACCTTCGAGACTGATATACAGAAGTAACCATGGGACAAGGTCATTGCCAATACAAAAAGTTTCTGGATATCCTTTCAAAAGGTTCTGGATACCCGTAACCCGTTTCTCCATAACTTATGGAGAAACGCATTTCTCCCTAGATTTTACGAGAATTAAATAGGAGAGAGAATGAGTGGGAGGAATAGTTAGGAGAGAAAATGTTGTGAGTATAAAAATGAAGTAGGAAAGAGAATGAGTGGGTGGAATAGTGAATACTCCCTCCGTGACATGTCCAAATAGAACCGGGAACCGACGGAACCGGCGGGTAGAACCGAAACCGGGAACCGGCGAGAACCGGGAACCGCCGAAACCGGAAACCGAACGTAACCGGGAACCGGATTGAAACGGTTCGAATACGAATCCACCATATTGGAAACCGAGGAACCGGCAGAACCGGGAACCGGCGGTTCCGGAACCGGGAACCGGAACCCAATGTAAGTTAAATGTAATATTTAGCATTTATTTAGCATTTATTTAGTATTTGTACTTGTAGTGTAGTGTTGTTTTATTTAAATTCTAAAAATATTGTTAGAATTTTTATTCTATCTTTAATAATATACTAATCAAATTTTGTCCACTTCTCATTCTTTCCAAAAACATACTCCCCAAGTGAAAAAAAAATAGATTAGTTAGCGTCTTTACTGTCTTAAGAGGTTTGGATTTAAAAAAAAAAGTTAGATGGTGATGGAACCGGTGGAACCGTTGGAACCGGAACCGAAACCGGCGGATAGAACCGAGAATCGGGAACCGGATTAATATGATTCGAATACGGTTCCGGCAATTCGGAAATCGGGAACCGGCGGTTCCGGAACCGGAAACCGGAATCGGAACCGTTTGGACATGTCTCCGTCCCACTTCAATTGATACTTATTTCCTTTTTGGTCCGTCCCACACCAATTGATACTTACACAAAATGGAAATGAATCTTCACTATTTACCCCACTCATTCTCTCTCCTATTTTACTTTTTCACTCACAACATTCTCTCTCCTAACTATTCCTCCTACTCATTCTCTCTCCTATTTTACTTTTACACTCACAACATTCGCTCTTCACTTTTTCTCTCTCTTACCTTTCCTTAATATGTGTGCCCTTTTTTTTGGTATCCATTGCTATGAGACGGAGGGAGTATTTGTTTCCATTTTGGGCAGTCCACATTTACGTGGGACGGACCAAAATGGAAATAAGTCCGCATTTACGTGGGACGGAAGGAGTATACACTAATCATGTAATTCCTCCTCCGTCCCAAAATGTTTGTCCCATTTAACTTTTTTGTTGAACTTTAACCACAAATATATGACAATTTAATTATGTTCATGAAATTCTAAAAATTTCTATTGATTCATCATTAATAATATTATCAACAACAATTTTTAGAATTTCATGAACATGATTAATTTCTCATAAATTTGTAGTTAAAGTTCAATAAAAAAGTCAAATGAGACAAACATTTTGGGCGGAATAGAGTATTTTGGATAGTGTACCATCGAATTTTTTCCCAAATAATCCCGTTTTACTTTTTTATTTACGAAAATGACTTACTGTTCAAACTATTGCCCAGAATGTCCTCTTTTTTGAAACTCGCTACACCGTGTAGCGAGTTTGACTAGGGTTGGTCAAAACTCGCTACACCGTGTAGCGAGTTTAGGGTAATTAATTACGGCCGTTGGGAAATTAATTAGGTCATTTAATTAAACTAAATTCGCTACACCGTGTAGCGAGTTTTGACCAGAATTAAGTCAAACTCGCTATACCGTGTAGCGAGTTCAATTTAAAACCCTTACCCCTTCTCAGTTCACGCATTCAACCAAAGAAAAAAAAAAAACTTACTCCATCTCCATAGCCGCCGAGCCAAGGAAGAAAGGAAGAAGAAGAACACTTCGAGCCAAGCCAAGGATTTTGTGAAGAAATTCAACCTTTTTATTAATTGTAAGTTTAAATTTCTATATTAAGTTGAATTTTAGTTTTGATTTCGAATTTATGATTTATTTTTTTAATTCCGAATTTATGTGACTAATTTCTATATTGCCAAGAAGAAGAACATTGCAATTTAGGATTTTTTTGGTTGATTTGTTGTTGAAATATTGTTATTCCCATATTTATGTGACTAATTTTTATTTAATTCCGAATTTTTTTATTATTTTGGTTGATTTGTTGTTGAAATATTTTTATTCCGAATTTATGATTTTTTTTTAATTCCGAATTTCTTGACTAATTTTTATTTAATTCTGAATTTTTATTTAGTTTTTTTGGTTGATTTGTTGTTGAAATATTATTATTCCGAATTTATGTGACAAATTTCTATATGCCAAGAATTTTTTTTTATTTTTTGTATGATTTTTTTGGTTGATTTGTTGTTGAAATAGTGTTATTCCCATTTATGTGACTAATTTTTTTGATTTTTTTTATGACATTGCAATTTAGGATTTTATTTTTGGTTGAACTATTGTTAAATATATAGATGTAAATATTTTTTTTCTAATATTTTTTTTTTAAGAAAACATCAATTATTAACTTATGTCTCTCGTTCTTATATATATTTTTGATATAAAAACAAAAAGTGCAGACTCTTCGCCGCCGCATGTCGCCAATGAGAGGGATGAGCATCCCCACCAAGCCGAAATGCGGGAGATTGTGACACACGGTTCGGGGAGTTAGGGAGCTCCACCGCCTTCGCCCGCCGCACCTCCCCACCGCAGATCGCGCACAGGGACAACCTCGACAACGTCGGCGACGTCGTGGACAGCGTAACCACCACCCCAGATGGATTTACACGATGAGCCCGAGCCCGAGCCCGAGCCCGAGCCTCGTGCGCAGACCTGCACCGATACATCTTATGATCGTCATGCGCCACACAGCACGCCACAAGATATAATTTTGAGCGTTGGAGCGGGGGTTTCGGGGGACTGGACCGGGCCGGAGAGGGTGGCGACTGGGGTGGGCAGTGGGGTGGTGGGGCGGCAGGGGGCGGGGGGTGGCAGCTGGGAGTGCCCAGTGACCTCTTCCTCGACCATCCACATCCACTATGGGCTTCGGCGCTATACGAGTGGAAGTGGGTTGAGGACTCCTTCATCACATGGAGCGTTCCATGGTTTCGTCGATCCGGCTCGATGACCCCCTGAACAAGAGCTTCAGAACAAATGCTTAGAAGAGGGTCTCGGCTCCGGAATCCGCGTAATCCCTACACCCCGTCTTTCTATGATAATAGGTAGAGAGTTCACTTTTGTTTTTTTATTATTACGTAATGAAACTTTGTTGTATTGGTTTAGTTTTTATTTGAATGTTTTTTATTTGTATTGAACTCGTACTATTAGTTTACTTTTTATTTGAATGTTTTTTATTTGTATTGAAATTTTGTAACTTTTTCTTAGTAGTTTAGCTTTATATTTGATTTGAATGTAATTTTCCAATTCTTAAAAATGATTTTAGTTATTTTAATGAATATTTAAAAAATTATAATTGATGATATTTATTAGATTAGGGAGTAATAAAAGAAAAGTTTATTTTCCATTTAAGTTTTAAGGTTCAATTTATGTTTAGCATAATTCCAAAAAAAAATGTTCAAATGTGCTACTGTGTAATTATTGCGGGACGAATCAAAAAATTGTATTTATTGGGCCAAAATTGGAGTGGCCGCCCTTGTTCTTCGGCCAGCTTTGGTGGGCGCTCAAATTCTTTGAAATGCTACATCGTGAAGCGATTTTCACTAAACTCGCTACACGGTGTAGCGAGTATAGTGAAAATCGCTACACCGTGAAGCGATTATAAATGTACATTTCCATTCCTTGTATTCCGGCCTAAGTTTTCAGAAAAAGGAGCGTCCGCTCCCACCGTGGCGAAGCGTCCGCTCCCAAGCCGCCCGTAATGTAATATGTACCTTTTTTTGTAATTATGCCAAACATAAATTAAAACTTAAAACTTAAAACTTAATTAAAATAAAACTGAAACTGAAAAATTACATTCAACTCAAATATAAATTACATTGGACTTTTCAAGTTTAATGAAAACGACATAAAATAAATATTTTCAAGTTAGTGGCCACATCCCGGCCACATCCCGACCACATAGGAAATCTACATCCCGGCCACATAGGAAATCAACTCAAATATAAATTACAAAAAATAAATATTTTCGAGTTAGTGGCCACATCCCGACCACATAGGAAATCTACATAAAATCAAAAAAAAAAAAAATATTGTCAAGTTAGTGGCCACATCCCGGCCACATAGGAAATCTTACATAAAATCACAAAAAATAAATATTTTCAAGTTAGTGGCCACATCCCTACCACATAGGAAATCTTACATAAAATTACAAAAATAAATATTTTAGAGTTAGTGGCCACATCTCGGCCACATAGGAAATCTACATAAAATCACAAAAAATAAATATTGTCAAGTTAGTGGCCACATCCCGGCCACATAGGAAATCTTACATAAATAAATAAATTCAGTGACCACATTCCGGTCACATAGAAAAATAGTACATAAATTCAGGTACATATTAAATCCGACATAAATTCAAATAATACATGTCCAAAGATGAAATTAACAATCCTTAGGAAAGACCTTATAAACATTGGAAGGAACAATGTTAAGTAGTTTTTTTGAGCGTGATATGGCCCAAACAACAACCTAATAGATGAACAAAACAAAATATTTAGAACAAAAAGGTAAGGATATATTTAGGGAGTGTAATGTTAAGAAAAATATTTCATACCTGAGTAAGTATCAGAACAGCACCTTCACCAATGTCACTTCCGCCCTCAGTTTGCTTAAACACTTTGTCACCTAAGTAAGCTTCAATAGTGTCAGTAGGATCCTTCAAAATCACGTGAAAAGAGCCATTCTCAGTTGGTGTGCACTTCTTGACAACAACCACAACCTAATAGAACAAAAATATTTTGACCAATTAATTGTAAATATCAACCTTAACTATAATTAATGTAAAATATTATACCTGTTCCACCCTTTCATGTTGTTTGCATTTCTCCTTGATCATTTTCAACGGATAAAATGTACCCTCTCCAGTGAGATAATCCATTGCGTAAAGCCAAGCTTTGCCTCGGAATTCATCATCGTCCTCCGGCTCTTCAAGCTTTCTACGTATTGCCTCTTGGGTCGACCGAGCTGGGGTCCCCGAGAGACATGAGCTTTTCCGGTGTGATGCCGACGCATGGCTAACCGTAGCTTCACCGGCGGGACCGGGTATGATATGACGCGGTGGAGATCTCTCTCGCTCAATTTGAGGCGGTGGAGACGGTGGAGATTGAAACTCTCGCTCAATTTGAGAGAGATTAGATAGGCGATCGGAGGCTCGACCGGGTCAGACTGGAAGAGGTTTTCGTCCACGATACCAGCGGGGTTTTGATGGATCCATTATGAGAGAGATAGATGAAAGATGGACTTAAGAAAGAAAGAAAGAAAGAAAGAAAAGGGAGAACTGGGCTGAGAAAGGAAGAGAATGGTAAGTTTTGTTGGGACGGACGGAGGGGGTTATGTAGGGGTTAGGAATATATTGAACTCGCTACACGGTGTAGCGAGTTTGACTAAAATCTGGTCAAAACTCGCTACACGGTGTAGCGAATTTAGTTTAATTAAATGACCTAATTAATTTCCCAACGGCCGTAATTAATTACCCTAAACTCGCTACACGGTGTAGCGAGTTTTGACCAACCCTAGTCAAACTCGCTACACGGTGTAGCGAGTTTCAAAAAAGAGGACATTCTGGGCAATAGTTTGAACAGTAAGTCATTTTTGTAAATAAAAAAGTAAAACGAGATTATTTGGGAAAAAATTCGTGTACCATCCTCCATTAGGACCAACCCAATTGCCATTATACCATATAGTATGTGAAATGCGGTTTGTTATGCTAAATGATTATTTATTTTCATGATACTTTGTCCCTTCACATAATTATCGAGATAATTATCTATTTCATCAACAATCTATAGTAACTTTTTCATTTTATTCTGAATTATATATATTTTTTTTCCCCTTAACCTTATATTTTTTGGTTAATATCGTCCTTCTGTCAATTTTTTGTCAATTTCACCGTTAAAAAGGCCTATATGGCAAGATGACGTAATTAAAATGATAAGTTGGCCTAACAAAATTATGAAATTGGCTGAGGTGGAACTGTTAATGGGCGGTGTAAAATACTAAACTATTGATTCTTTAAGTAACTTTTAATGTTATTTATAAAAATATTTAAGAAATAATGTTTCCATTTAATAAATTTGTTATTATTTAAAGTAAAATTTGTTATTTTATTTTAATATATGTTTAGTTTAAAAAAGTTTTTCTTGAACAAAAAAATGGATTTTATTTTAATATTTGTTCACTTTAGAAAAATTATTATAATTTCTTTTTATAATTTCTTTTTTTCTCATTATTATTTAAATGAATATATTATAATTTTAATATAATGTTTGTTTTGCTGTTTAAAACAAAAAAATCTTATTTTTGTTCATTATTATTTAAATAAAAATATTATTATTTTACACAACCACTATTAATGCCAATCACCATCAATCCCACCATCTCACTTAACAAACCACCTCTGCCATCACGTCCAACGAAACAAATTTCAATTGAGAAAATTAAATCAAATTTCAATCGAAAAAAATTAAATCAAATTTCAACAAGAAAATTAGCACAAAACCTATACAAATTCAAAAATATACACAATATTTTCAATTACGAACAAATTATAAAATTATCAAAAAAAAAAATAATATTACAACTGAAAATGTTAAAAATCGCAAAAGATTCAAATAAAAATATTGAACCAAAGTTGGAGATCTACAACACAAGTAGAAAGAGACAACGTTGACGGAAGCAATCGACGCCGGTGATGGAGGAAGCTTGAGCGGCGAAAATGGAGTTACTAACGCCAGAGATGGAGGAAGCTTGAGTGGCGGAAATGGAGGCGGATTGTAGATCTAGGGGTGGGAGGGTATGATATGGCGAGAGAAAATAAGGTTAGGGCTCGAATTTGAGGAGCAAAATTAGATGCGACGGGGAGGAAAACACTGACGATTATGTATTGCGGGGAGAGAAAGGCAAAGGGAGAAAAGGGACTACTTGAATGGATGAAAGTTGCTGTGGGATGGAGGTGGTTGGGGCGGAAGTGGGAAGACAAGGGGTTATAGGCGGCGACGGTTCGGGAGATATGGATTACTAAATGTTTGCTTTTTTATATTAACCAGATATAAAGGTTAGAGTTAGGGTTAGGGTTAGGGTTAGATTTGTTTAAATGACTAAATCATAAATAACTTAAATATATTAACTCCTTGATATTTATGAAAAATGACTTTAAGGAGTCAATAGTTTGGTATTATATAGATTTACCCCCTAATGCCCCCTAATACTTGCACCTCAGCAATTTCAATTTTTTTTTGTAATACCAACTCAGCATTTTAATGAGTCAGCATGCCAAATAGGCGTTTTTAACGGTGGAATTGACGAAAGACTTACGGAAGGATGACATCAACCAAAAAAATATGAGGTTAAGGGGGAAAACGAAAAATAAATACAATCCGGACTAAAACGAAAAAGTGACTACAGGTTGGGGACGAAATAGTTACTTATCTCCATAATTATCCCTTCTTAAATAAATTTATTTTTAGATAATAATAATATTTTTGCTATACAATTTTAAGAAATTTGTTTTTATTTACTTTAAAAATATTGATAACTTTGTCGGCTAAAATACTTCCTTCGTACTAACAAAAAAAAAATTACATGTAGCAAAAAATAATGACATGTGGCAATTTTTTTATAAATATTTATTTTTCATATTTTAAAACAAATGATAACATAGGAAATCTTACATAAAATTACAAAGGAATAAAACTTTTCGAGTTAGTGGCCACATCCCGACCACGATAGGAAATTCTACATAAAATCACAAAAATAAATATTGTCAAGTTAGTGGCCACATTCCTACACATAGGAAATCTTACATAAAATCACAAAAACTTTCAAATATGTTTCGTTAGATGGTTCGAATAGCCACATAGGAAGGTCTTACATAAAATCACAAAAAATAATAAGCATTTTATTTGGTTAGTGGCCTTGGATCTGGCATAAAATCACAAAAATAAATATTGTCAAGTTGATGGCCACGGATCCCTATACATTTGGAAATCTTACATAAATAAATAAATTAGGTGACTACATTCTACATAGAAAAATATTACATAAATTCGGTACATATTAAAAGGCCGGATATCCGTTCAAATAATATATGTCAGATGAAATTAACAAATTTTCTTAGGAAGACCTTATCAAACATTGGAAGGAACAATGTTAAGTAGTTTTTTGAGCGTGATATGCCCAAACAACAACCTAATAGACGAACAAAACAAAACATTTAGAACAAAAAGGTAAGGATATTCTAGGAGTGTTTGAATTGAGTTGCAAATATACATACATATCTTCATACCCGATGAACTTTAAATTTTTGGTTTAGAGAGTATATTATCAATGTCACTTGAAAATTAATGAAAAAACACTTTAGTCAACAAAGCTTATTTAAAAAAATTGGAATCAAAACTCAAAATCACGTGAAAGAGCCATTAGTGTGCTACACTTGACAACAACCACATACCTAATAGAACAAAAATATTATGACCAATTCCTTTTGTAAATTTCAACCTTAACTATAATTTTAATTGTATTAAAATATTATACATGTTCCACCCTTTCATGTATTAGCTGACATTTCTATGCGATCATTTTCAAAATCGGATAAAATGTACTCCTCTCCAAAGGAGATAATCCATCGGCTGGCTCGCGCCGAATCATCATCGTCCTCGGTCAATTTCAAGCTTTCTACGGAATTGTGCCGTCTTGGGAATCGATTGAGCGGGGGTCCCCGAGAGATGCAGTCCGATGGGCAGGGACTCACGGCAGTGCTTCGCACCGGATTATGGCCTTAATTGATGTTGTATTTAGATTCTCTCTCGCATCATAAAAGGCTTATTGAGCATAAATTTTAAAAAAGAAACTTATGGGCAATGACCCTATTTTTGAGAGAGATTGTGACAAGATTGGAGGTTTGAACAAATGGGTGATATAGGAAGAGGTTTTCGTCCACTCTTATGAGCGGGTCGATTTCGATGGATCCATTCATACGAGTGCATGGAAAGATGGATCTTAAGAAAGAAAGAAAGAAAGAAAAGGAAGATGACATTACATATGATTAAGAACATGTAAGTTTTGTTTAAGTATACGGACAGGCAGGTAACTAAGACAAGGACATATTGAATATACATACGTTTGCAGTGGCGAGAGATTTATTAGAATGAAGTCAAAATTACGAAGTAATGCGAGTTATTTTTAAAAAATTAAATGCCGTCAATTAATTTTTAACGGCCTAATTAATTGTTTTTAATAACAAAAATATCATTTCGCTAAATTTAAAGGATAAAATTGATAATATAACTCAAGAGAGAGAAGAATGCCCCGTTAGCTTCAAAGTGGCACGCCTATAGAGACACAATTTCACGAAGACAATTTCTATAAATATAAGAATCAAAGGGCAATGCTAATAGACAAAAAAAAAGTACGGAAAATGATAAATATAAAATGAGAGAGAGACTTTTCCTCTCGTCTCTCTCCATTGTTCTCTCTCTTTAACAAACATTAGCAATTTGATAACTCCATTATAATAAAAGGAATCTTTGTTACTTTATTATTATTCAAGACGAAAATATCAAAATCAAGGTTCTAAAAGCATTCTGTAAATTTAAACTACTAATACCTCGGGCCTAAATGATCTATTTACTGGGATTAATCGATTAGTCGGACCTAGGCGGGCTTGAGTAACTAGGCATTTTAAATTTATGTTATCCTAAGCTAAAGGGTCTTTTAGAACATAGGTACAATGGAGTATTGGGATCGATAACAAGTTTTAAATTGCTTCTATTCTCCGATCAAAGTGATTATTACTCAAAGTGATTCTTTGAAAATAAAAATAAAAAAGATTATTTGTAATAAATATTAAAATTTATAGGTATATTTGGATAGTATATGTTTGGGGAAAATGTTTTGAAAGATAACATTTTCAAAATGACATTTATGATATTATCTAATATAATAAATTGAGAAAAGACGCTAGAGGATATTATTGTAAATATAACACAAATAATTTTCTGAATAATCACTTTTGCAGGAAATGGGTCATAGTTGTTTTTATCAATGAATACAATTTTTGCAATAATAATAAGACACAAAATTAACTATACAAAGTAACTATACATTGTTATCCAATCCACTATTAGAAACATAGCATTTTGAGCTAAATTAAAGTGATTGTACAAAAAACACTCCATTTCAAAGGCCCACACTTTGTTGAATATAGAGAAGAGGAAGCGGTTTTGGAAGCTTTCTCGGATTCCTCTTAGGGTCTCACTATTTTGTCGAGTTTGTATTTTGAGGAAATGAGGAAAGACTTTCTCCCTAATTTAGAAAATTAAGGTGGCTCAATAAATTAATTTTGTAAAGGGGGAAATGTCTAAGAAATGTTGTAATCAATAAATCCTACATCAATCTTAAGCTTGTGAGGAAAACATTTATCCTTTGAAAAGAAATCGTTTTCAATAATTTTCTCTCCCTCCCTTCTCTTTCTCTTCCCTAAAAATGCTCGGAGCGGACCTCCATGCATGATAACTCCCTTACTATTCAATCTATTCAAGGCGTAGAATAAATAGTACTCCTTCTAGCTCCAATTTTGATACACAAAGTTTGAGAATTTAAATAGGGTATCAATAATATTATAAGTATTTTGAAAAGTGATGTAATCACTGGGATTATTTCACCTAAATTTTATTGGAGTTTTTAGGCCATGTCAATATTATAATGGGTCCACGAATAAAATCATCACTTATTAAAAAATTTCCATTGATGGAATGTGTCGTTTTAAATGGGACGACATCAACCAAAAAATATGAGATTGATGGGGAAGAACGGAAAAAATAATCTCTCATTTTTATTTAAAACTATTGAAAACTCGTTTTTTAATAGGTTTGTGAAAAATAGTAACAAAAAAACTCGTATAACAACATTCAAACCTTTTTTTTTTTTTTTAAGAAAATGGATTATATTAACAAATTGAGTTTAAGTCTTATGAAAAACTAGTTTTTCTTAAGATATGAAAAAACGTGTTTTCAAATTAAGCGGTGGCAATTTTGTAAATACCGGCAATATGTTCAAAATAAACGGTGGCATTTTTGTAATTACCGGTTTCCCGCTTTATGCCAAATTGCTGTTTAACAAACCGCCACAGGATAAAGTGCCGCTCATGTATCACAAATTGCCAAGAAAAGTGCCAAGACACTTAACAAAGTGCCGTGTAACCGACACCGGCACTTTGTTAAACCGGCACCGGCACTGGCACTTTTACACGGCACTTTTATATACATGAACCGGCACTCTTCACACCGGCACTCGTTCAACTAACACCGGCACTTTGTTACACTAATATTTTTGCCGGCTCTCAAAAACACAAGCACCGGCATTCAAAAACATGAACCGGCATTCAAAATCACGTACACCGGCACTCAAATACACGTACACCGGCACTCAAAAACACCGATAATCATTTTTGCCGACATTCAAAAATATGGACTCGGCACTCTATTATACACTAACCGGCACTCCAAAATACATGGATCGGCACTTGATTATATACTAACGGGCACTTGATTATATACTAACGGGCACTCAATTTTACACCAACGGCACTTGATTATACATGAACCGGCACTCAAAAAAAAAAAAAACTGCATTAGTTTGAACTGAACGGCACATTTTATACTCAAATCAACAGAGGAAGACCTAAGAATTGCAATTTTAACCCCTTCGTTCTTCTTCTTCAACGACGACCGAAATGATTGATTAACACATTCATACCCGCCCTTAACAACTTCTCGATCATCTCCACCGACCTCGACGCCGGTCCGAGCGTACAAACAATCTTCGTCTTCGCCCGGGTTCGATTTTTTCCATCCGGTTCATGAGTCAGACGGCGGAAGAGGAAGGGGTTGCACCATTCTCGAGCTTAGGAGCTTTATTGGAAGTGTAATTAGTCACGGGTGAGGGGTTTTGGCGAATACAGAGAGAAGAGGGTCCGCCATGTTTATGGTGGATGAAGAATCTCTCGTTTCCGATGACGGCACCATTAATGGTGGAATTGGGGCTCGAATGAACAAGATTG